>VUJU01001207.1:0-54553 GCA_009835225.1 Aphis craccivora
ATTTTCCATATCTCCTCTATACCGTTAATTTCAAAATTCCTTCTTTTTATTCACGTAATAACTACCAATTTATGTTCAGATATAATATATACCACAAACTATAATATTATATGCTTGTATGGGTCTTTTGCAAGAATGGTCGTAAGAATTACCATCCATATTTTCGTATTTGTATTACCTTATATTTCATAGAACTATGTCTGTATATGAATTATATTATTAGGTAACGATTGAGATTTTAATAAATAATATGTTATAAAAGTATAGTTACTATACTATGTTCTAGTTAAAAAAAAAAAAAAAAAGTTCGAACGTTTAAAATCAAATAAATATGACCACCTATTAAAGTAGCGTCTACAGACTACGTCCCGAAAATAGATTACGAATCCGAGAAATTCCTATTTATTTTCATATAATATTATATGATACCGTGTTGTATTTTGCCCTTTGTGTTTTTGACATTTAATAATTATTATAGACGATATTTAAAAAATAATTATTATATTTGTTAATCTACAACTCGTTAGCTTGTCATAGTTATGCACGTATAGTTTAATAATTTGCGCATATTATTACACGTTATAACGTGTAAACTGTAAAGGACAATAATCGGTTATACGGAAAAACAAGTCAATATATTTATAGTTAATACACTAAACAAAAACAATAATTCACTCGCTCACACGTCTTACATTTACTAGTTACAATGTTGAAACGATCCATCATTCGCAGTGAAACTCATTATAAAATATTATTATAGTTTGCATATGACGGGTTAATAGAAGGAAAAATGGAATACTTTGATAAAAGTAACTTTGAGAGTGAAGGCTTCATGTAATACGATGTATAGATGTATTAGATGAAATGTCGACAATTCCTATCAATATTTAAATTAAATATTCCCTAAATGTGTGTTTAACAAATAAATACTTGTAATACGTTTACACTTGTCCAGATTATATTATAGTGATGAAACAATATATTTTTTATAAAAGTATGCGCAATGATTTACTGTTTTTTTCTAAGCCAGTATTATACTATAATAAAGGTTAACTTATTTACTAATGAAAACTTCGTCATTTTTGTTATTCAGTCTAGTCCCATAACTGTGCGTTAATCATATTAAACTATGGTCGAGTGCAATATTTTGGTTTCTATACTATACAATATTATATAAACCTAAGTATTATAGTCGTATTAGACATATTATTATATTCCAGTCATGTCCATATCTAACCGTCGCCTCGACTTATTATATTTCCATGGTTTCAATAGCTTAATACGGCAAATTGTCTAGTATATTTGATATTATTTTACGGCCGTTTTGGTCTAGACATAGGTATCGTTGTCTCTTGTGACTTGTATGTTAAAATATAATAAAAATATATTATATTTCATTATTTATATTGAATATTTCACTATATTATATTCAATAGCCCAACTAAAGTTATAATATTGGTGGTTCTATACATATATATATATATATTATATATATATATGTACAATGTACATTTAAATATTTGTCAATATCAACCACTGCATTAATGAACTATAAATCTCAATAATTTTCTATGAACAATTTTAAATATTAATATAGCTACACAACACATTAATAATATTTTTTTTCAATTATTAATACTATTTAATTTTATATTTTACAATGGACTTTAATTATATGGTATATCTGTACAGTTATTATAATTTATTATATTTACTTTACAAAATGTTTTGTCAATTATGACAACATTATTCAATGTTCAGAATAGGTAGGTATTGCACATTTAGTAAAGAAACTAAAAATAGTTCTTTTATCGTCAATAAAATAAATAAATAAAAAAAAGTAGGTAGAAAAAATTATAACCTATATAATATTTGCCTTTTATCTTTGATATTTAAATTGCATACTATATACTCGTAATAGGTATACTGACTAATGCAATTTTTCGAATAATATAATGTAATGATTTTATCAAAATCTGGATTATCTCTCATCTGATGAAATCATAAAAGCTGATTCCTTTCAACGTTTATAATGAAATACTATTTTAATATCGTCAACGTAACTGCAATTGTCAATTATACGAGTAACTAACATTATGTTCTTGTTTTAGAGTTATGGCATTTGTACAAAAAGCTGTCGCACGTTTATATGAACCCGATAAATTGGAAACTCTATTAAGAGACTTGGGCAAGAAACACTATCATTATGGCGCCAAACAAAAATACGTAGACGTGAGTATAATCGATTTAGTACTGTCTTAATAATTATTATTTTAGACATTTCAATGAAATTAAATTAATTTAAATTGTATATCCCAACCCATTTCAGACGAAGTACAAAGTAAGTAGGTATACATGTTTATATAATGTATGTATAAAGTGTTAATGGAATACACAGTATATTTTAAAAGTTTAAAATAATAAAATAATATGTTAAATTTATTTCAAATAGTTTTTTTTTTTTTTTTGAACAAAACCTATACAATTTTAAAATTATGAAATATATGGTATTTTTTATTTATTAATTTGTTTTAGTATTCTAAACTAATTAATATTTATAATTTTTTTAAATATTTAATCATTTTATAAGATAAGTTTAATTTTATAAAACCCATTGACAGTAAATCCACATATTCTATACTCACTACTCAATGTATTCCCAATCTTCAACCGTTCATATTTCCTACAAAAATCATAAATGCAATATTTTGTTTATTTATTTATTCATTTATGTATTTATTTATTTTTTTCGCGTGTCTCTCACTTATATTGCACCACATTCAACTCAAAATGGTGATGTCTATTTCACTATATTTTCTCCTAAAACTAATCATTAATTTTATTCACGTATTACATTTCTAATGATTTATTATTTAAGTACCGTAAATTGGTGATATTTCCATGTTCCGTCGATATATTCCACTGTTTATTCATACAAATAACACTAATCTATTATTCAATAGATTTGAATTTTATCCTATTCAGTAGTATCCATAGATATATATTATAATACAACATATTAATATTTTGTATTAAATATTTGTGATAGTTTCTGTACTCAATGTACTCATAAACAAAACAATGCAATATTATTATATTTGTTTTCGGGTTTTTTATTAACTGTAAAAGCTTCAAAATCTAGGTTTATTAGCATAAGCTTTGCTTGAATATAGTATTATAGCCTATATAGGTCCTTATTAAAACAAAAAAATATATTATTTACAACTATATACAGTTTTTTACTTAAGTTCATAGTGTTCATACTTTAAAACAAAAGATCCATATTATAATTATCATTTTACTACCAGTGTGTTAAATCATTCTCTCACTTATTCTCTCTCTTTCTCTATCTTTATTAAATCATCAATTATTTATTTTATTATAGATACTTTATTCGATCTCTCATTTCGTATTAAGCAGGTTCACAGCTACGACGATTATCGTGCCGTGAGGATTTTATAGTATTCTGATTATATCTGTGGCAATTATGGTATAATTTACTAAACCATAATCATCAGGATATTTCCAGGGTTGGAAAGAGATCATAACTTTTGGACACAATATAAATGTGAACCCGGCTTTATACTTTGTTCACCTGAGGCAGCTACGGTGTTGCCTAGGTGATAATAATGTATAATGCATTATGCATGTATATTATTTTATTATCGAATTGAAATAAATATTAATATAGTTTGTGTCAAAGTCGCGCTCACTCGGTCGAAAGGCAAATCGTAGCTTCTATATGGAAAATATATATGTACACTGTTGCACAGTAAATAACGACTTAGGAATATTTACTTTGTATTCATTTAACGACCCCGTTCCTCAGGCAGCCTGTTAATGCTATAGAAATTTACCAATCTACTGTAGCTTACTCTTCGCGCAAACACGATTTGTATACGTATTCCAAGGTGCTATATTATACTATACTTATACTTATACTATCCTTCTCTCTCTCTCTCTCCCTCTGTTTCTCTCACTCATTCTCTCTCTCTTGGTATTTCGTTACATTTACTGCCTCAATTTGACAGCAAATACCGATACTAGCTCGTTCCGTGATATTTGATAATTTGATACAGAGGGAAAAGAAAATTTGCCCAACCTACAATTTTAACACGCGCAATGAGTTAATTTTGAATAAAAAATATACGCTCAACTTGCAATGAAGTTTTGGTCACTTTCTTTTTTAAAGTCGTTCGTAGTATCTGCAGCGAGTTCTGTACAACACTGTATTATCAACACTCTTGTATAGGTACTGTTTTTAATGTATACTACACGAATAGTATAGGTAGGTTGCTATTAACTTTCACTGTATATAGCATGTGTATAGGTGATATCCATACTAAATTATAAAGTATGTTTCCCTTGTAGGGAGAAGATTTATTTTACTACTTTATGACTTTTTTGTAACCCAAAATTTTACAGAAATTTTCACTGATAAATTATTTAAGTATTTTTTAGACAAGTCATAATTAATACTCGTATGTATAGGGAGAAGTTTGGTTTTGACAATCTGCTATGATATTTAAAAAAAAAAAATTAAATTGAAAAATGTAATGGGTACAGTGACTCGGTGATTTAACTTTATTGTATGAATAATTTAGATGATATTATGACAAAGTTATATTATGTTAATTCCTAGAAGTTGTTAAAGATATTTTATAATTAATTGTTATTTGTTATTTAAATAATGTATATAAAAAAAATAATAATAACTGAAAAACTTGAACTATATCACTTCTACTACTAATTATAATTTTTAATAAAGTTTTAAAAATATTTACATTAATTACAAATTGTTTATACCGCGCCCCTATACACATCGATCTACTTCTAAGTTAATAATAATAATATAAATAATAATACGATAATGTGACATAATATTATAATAGGTAATATGCAAATATGCAATTATATATGTTATTAAAATTATTTCAACCTACCAAACTACTTTTATATATTATCATTTAAAATAACTCAAAATCACACTTATTACAATGGCCAACGCAATGACGAGGTTAGCTTACTTCTCAGTTTTTATTTTTTTAAGCGAGTACATATTTTCGGTCTCTTAACATTGATAATACTTTATCAATATAACATAACATTTTTTAAATAATTATGTAGTTCATTTAATCATATTATTTACTAAAAAAATTGCAATCGTGTTTTTAACAAAAATACACAAAATAAAAATCCTTAATCTTTTTTACTTTTTTTTTTTATTAAATTTAAAATTATATTTTGAACAAATATTTAATTACTGCCCTTTTTAATTACGTAAAAACATAATCGAAAACTTTTGTCATGTAAAAAATTATCCTCTTCAAATAAATAATTTGCATTGTCAATAAATGAGAAATAATATGTTTCAAACTGTAAATTAAATAACACGTTTTCGAAATAAACCTACATTGAATGTGTACATTGTTAATTAGTTACATAGTGTCATATGGAAAATGTACATACGTACGTTTATTTTAATATCACCTGCAAAGAAACTTATATATTATAAAATAAACCAATTTTTGTGAAACTCAATTTCTTAAAAAAATGACAATTAAAAGGTAAATTTGAAATTAGGTCTGGATATTTTTTGAATAAGTAAAGAATATTTTTTTGTCAAAGGTAGTTGAGCAACAGTTTTTTTGGTATTAAACGTTATCAATATTAATATAATAATGTGAAAAACTTTTTTAATCGTAAAATCAAAGTTTTTGACAATATATAAGAATGATTTAATAATCAAAAAAAGAATTAACTTTTAATTTGAACTGTTTTGTCATTTGTAAAATTAGTACATAAGACGTTCATACAAAATATATTTTTGTGTTTGGCAATTATTAATGACATTTTAAATAACATATTTATTTTTCCGTCCATCCAAACAAATTTCTTAAATCTTTCTTACAGATCAAATTATCAAAGCACTCGATAACAAATATAGTTTTCTCGTGTTTTCTTTTATGTGTGATGATCGATGAATATAATTAATACCTATTATAATATATATTATTTTATTATCTTATCAACACAAACAAAATCATCCCCGAAACCCCGAACACTAAGCAGTTCCTACTCTGAGGACTAAATGATGGTGCACGATAATGGACTTACGAAATGTAATGGCTGTAATAATTACGCACGCACCACAACAAGCATATAAATATAGACCTCCTCCTGGTCACTAGCAAAACTTTGCCCTTTTTTCGTACCGACCCCGAACGATAAAAACACCCACAGGGAACGATAATTCGCGTGCACTTAACCTAGACCACACCCGGTCTTACCGTACATAGGACAACATCATCGTTCCGGCACGCAGCGACCGTGCACAACATATTTTGATTACCACGGACGCATCGTCGCCGCCATTATTAATCTGTTTTGACAAGGAGGGCTTATCGGAAACGAAAGCAATTACAATACTACTATACTATTCTGAAAAGGTTGGGTTAAAAAAAAACCCCCAATAATGATAATTAAATAGTCGTTGAATCGTATATTACACAGTAAAATCGATATGGAAAAATGTGAGTTTTTAAAGCATCGATACATGAACGTTTCGTTTCGAAACTTTCGCAACAATAATTATTCATCGTGCGTGCACTCGTGTTTAGTTGAACGCGATGACCGGTAGCAATTCTGACGTATTTGGAATACCTACCATTACAGTTATGCACTATATTACGTTTAAAATGAATATACATATGTGGGCAATCGTATATTCCCAGTTTTCAGTGCTATAAGTTATGGAAAATCGTGAAAACGCATAAAACAATATCATATATGATTACATGTTTAAATGTTATGTTCTTTACCACTTTTGCCGCTTAACATTGTAATACATTATGCAATCATTCGTAAAATAGTTGTTAATAGTGCGTCTTATAAATTTTAAATGAAAATGTTGGTAAACGAGGAGTTTATGCTCATTAGCCATGTATAAAGTAATAGTATAAAAGTTTTTTCCTCTCCAAATGGTTGTGTTCAAACTGTTGGAGAGCTTTTTATGTACCTGATACAGATAAATCGTATTAAGCGTGGTTACTATACGCAGTGCTTAATTGTTGTATACGTATATTATATGCATCGCACGTGGACTGTGAACTAAATGGAAATTATATGTAATGTAGACAAAATTGTAATTAATTATGTTTTTATTCAACTGTGCTATTTTCTCGAACATTTGAATTAATTAAAAAAAAAACAAGAAACGATATCGTCACATAGCATCATTATTCACATTTTAAACCCTTCCTAGGTACATCCTAGTTATAAGCGTTGACCTCCCTTAACTTATTTTTGTTTGCAAGTCTCTCTGGGCTTTTTGATATTTTAATTATGAAGAAAATAATCAAAAACTATTTCATTACAAATTGATTTCTGTACATTTTATACATTTTCATAGGTAAATAAGTATAAAGTAAAACATACTAATATAAATATAATATTTTTTACTTCGTCTAGAGCTTAAAATATTTCAATATCTATTCAAATATTTTATATTATTTATTTAATTTCTCTTAAATAATATTTTACACGTTGTAATAACTTATTATGACCTGTGAATTTTCTTTCGCTTTGTACTGTATATTATATTATGATGCAATAGAAATTTATTTAATGTATAGTTTCGTATTTTTTTTTTTCAATTATTTTCCACAGTTGTGTTTTCTTACAGTTGATTGGACCTCAATTCATTATGGCCATACAACCGTCGCTAGTCGACCGATGGACTGAGGAAATGCATTCGGCGTGGACAGCATTGTTTTTGAACATGGCGTACATTATGAAAGGTTCGATGGCAGCCGAAGAAAGGTTCAAAGTAAAGAAAACTGCCACTTAAACGACCAGTCACCATTTGTACACACCAATGATTATTATTTTTGTTTTGTGAATTAATGTTTTTGTTCTATTTTTATTTTATAACGATACAACGTTTATCTATTCAATACAATTGGACTTAGACAAGATTATTATTATTATTCGCTACGTAAGTTTTGTTAGACATTTATATTACATTATATTATTATTATATTATAGAAATCGCACGATATTTTCTTCGTTAAAGTCAATATCTTACGAAACAACGACATTGTTTGTACAGCAAATAATAGTTAATTTCAAATATATATATAATAGTTATAATAATATTATATTGTAACGATGTAGGTATTATTGCATTAATGTGAACGGTTATGACCATGTTATTATACTGCTTGGAATTAAAATAAAAACAACATGATATCGACATGAATGGCGTTTAAATATTACAATATGAATTATCCTTTTTAGTCTGAAACGATTGGTACCTAATCCATTATTTATATTAATATTCTTCAACAGAAGTTAATAAGACATTATTCAAATCATCACAAAAATCGACACAAAGTATGTATCATTAAAATACATAATAATATGAATATGGTTTTTAATTTTTATCACATCGACATTATAAATTTGTGTTGAACGAAACTAACTTACTATTGGCTTTTAATTTTATATTGATAGAAAATTAGAAAATAAAGTCTTAAAAAATAAACTTCACTCTATATACCATTCGACAGCTTTTATACATAACGTTAAAAATGTTTCATTCCGACACATGTGTACGTTTTTAACATTTTTACCATGGTAATACATTATTGATACCTACTACATAAATAATTTATATAGTGATCGGTCAAATGATATAAATTTATAATATATTTTTATAAGGTTATTTTAAACCCCCCCCCCAAAAAAAAAAAAAAAATAATAATAATAATAATAAATAAATAAATAATAATAATATTTCTGAGTAAAAATAATAATACTGTCTTGGGTATGAACTATGAATACCTAGTATTTTAAATTCGTATAACTTATTTTTCGTCATTAAATGTGTAATGTAAATATTGTTTGAAATTGAAATACTATATTTAATAACATTAATATTATTAGTTCGTGTCATACAACCGCAATTAGATGAATACGAACAAATTATTGTAATAAATCATACTTAAATAAGTAAAATAAATATATACAATCACAGTCTATATAGATATAAATATTTAAATATGATAAAATAAAATACATCAATTGGTTAATAAATAAAATTAGAAATATAAATAGAATTTGGAATGGATATAAATTTATGGTAACATAGTTGTCAGAGTTACAAATTAACATTGATAAAAATCATACCATAATGTTACTAAAATTTATGTAAAAATTATACACTGGACAAATTAATTAAGCTAATACTATATATTATTATGTATAGAACTATAAAAATATAGTATATACATTAAGCTTAAAATTATTATTATAACCTATAGCAGAGGTTCCCAAACTGTGCGCCGCAGCGCCCTGGTGCGCCGTAATGTGTAGTCAGGGGAGCCGCGGTTCATTCATTACCTATCTATTTAAAATTAAACATGTTTGTTATTTTAACTATTTTATTTTAAAAAAAGGTCGTAACAATTTATTAAGGGCGCCATGAGCAAACTTCAGTTCTAAAAGGGCGCCACGAGTAGGAAAAGTTTGGGAACCTCTGACCTACAGCGTTCAGGACTTAAATATTCACTTTTTTTCTATTTTTTTTATCTATTAAAGTACCATGAAAACATATGTCAAGTACAACTATTTATTTTTTATATTTAAAATTTGTAAATGCATTTTTTTGTTTTTATGTTATTTATTCTTGCGTTTTCGCATATTTTCTATTTTGAGTTAACGCAGATGCTACCATCTGACAAAAATCCGATTTTTTTTCTCTATTATTTTTTCCGATATTTGCTTACGATGAAACTTCACCTTTTGCCTTTATAATCAATATTCATTTATAGTTAATACCATTGATTTAAACTATTTGATTACTGTTAGTTAATAGTTTAATACTCAATAGTGGTTTAATGTGATCACATCCAGATTCAATACCTGATACTTAAACCAAATTATAATATTTGCAGCATTTAATTAATTTTCACAAAACTATGTATTGTTTATTAACGATAGATTATAAATGCGAAACAAAATACTATATAACTACTAACATTGTCAGTATACACAGATAAGTAATTGATAATAAATAAAAACTATAGACACTTAAAACTATAAGAAACCCCAATCACGTTTTTCACCAATACCGACATCAAAAAATAACTTCTCCGATCGATTTTAGATGTTTAAGAAACTACAAACACACATTCCAAACTGACGCTTCTATCATACTAATAAAAATTCCCAACTACAATTTTATTTTTATTTTTTTTAATTTGTTTTTCAAACAAAAATGTCTAGTCTGCAGTCTTTCATAATTTTTCTTCGTCGTTCCATGTTCATAATTGTATGATACTAGATAGTTAATATACAACTCCGTTTATATAAATATTTCAATAAATAACACAATACAGTTAAAAATTAGGTATTAAGTACATTACTATTATTATTATGTCAAAAAAATGCCTTAAATCTTAACTTAAGCATCTTAAAAAAAGAGAGAGTATCTACACCACATACAGATACATCGGTACATGTATGTTTTGTTTCTACTGAATATAATTGGTATACGAATGTCGATGTCAATTTAGTACTATTATTATTCTGTATTATTAACGCACCAATGACGTCATGGTAACATTTTCGGTTTCGGACAAATTAACAGAATGACCCTCAGCCATAAGACTTATACTTAAACTGTAGGTAAATTAAATTATCAAATATTAAATAGGTAATATATTATTTTTTTATTATTATTTTTTTTTATACATTTTTACTTAGCAACCGGTTGCTATAAACAATTACCGCCTCGACTGGTAACATATTCTCGGTGTCGGACAAATTAACAGAATGACTCCCAGCCATAAGACATATACATGTCAAAATGTGTATAATTGATACATAGTGAGATGTAGTTAAAAGTAAACATTATCAGTACATTTTTAATTATTTGGAAAAACAAAAAAAAAATGTAGGAAAACAACTTAAAATTGTATGCAAAACCAGTTTTTATCAAATTCGATATTCTTATTTTGTTGTAGTTCAAAATCAAAACCACAAATACTTAAAATTAACTTAACGTGATTTATAAATTACAATCAAACAAACTTAGAATCATTTTTCGTAGCCAATGATTTATCATTAAACTCAAATTTAACATATAGGTACATTACAGTATGACTTACTCGATGACGAAGTGCAATCTATATAATGTGTAGGTGACTATGTACCGCAGTTTTATAAAGAATTTACAACTAAATTGAAGGGGCAATTTTAACTTGAACATTTTAACATCAAACTGTAATATACCTACCTACTAGAAATTTATTTTTAATAAATATATTTTGTATTGTACTACCTAATTATACTGGATGTAATATATTTATTTTATTTTATTTGTTAATGATAGACAGAGCCCAACATTACAGAATGAATATACCTTGGTAGAATATGCGCAGAATCATATTAATTAAGAATAGCATTGATCGCAAATTAAGCAGAGAGCTGGTTTGAAATCCATTAGCTATAGGCGCATTAAACGGTCAAATGGAAGATTTCTGTTATAGTGAAGTACATATTACAATATACATTAAATACACTACAATGACTTACTCAATTACTAAATACGCTCAAAACTAGAACGGTTATACTTAATTTTCTCCATCTAACACTTTCTAATTTATATTATAAAGTATAATATTATTATTTATATTTGATTCTCAAAATACTTTACATGAAACTTCTGGACATTTTCTTTGAGCTTCTAGGTACGAAGCCAAACGCATATTCAGCAAACAAAATTTTTTCAACAATATTCAACTATGAATTTCTTCACACCCAAAGCTAAAATAAAACAATATTGCTGAAAATGTGGAGTTTTTTATTTTTCCAGTAGTGCTAAATTGAAATTCGTGGTGTACAATAATTTACGATGTAATGAAAATAAGAAACGAAATTAAAATGAATGTGAGAGACCGATGGTAGCAAATTACGTATAACCACACCGCGTAGCAGATCACCAGTTAATTATTATCTGTCCAGTAGAATTGTTACAATTCTAATTTCCTTATCATAGTTGTATGGAACTTATATAAGTTATGTGATTATTTGGCTTAACTTATTGTACAAGCGTGAAACGATAAAACGAACAAATTTATTTTCTTATATTTATGTATTTGAGTATTTCGACTTACTCGGGTATGAAATTTAATTATTAATTCCATTAAAACTATTTAAACGTGGCCTTAAAAGCGACTCAATGTTTTATAGAAACGTTAACGTTAAAAAAGTGTTAGTCGAACTTTTTGGATCTTTAACACTTCTTAAACTAAATTTACAATACCTAATACAAAAACAAAATATAAAACTTAAAGATAAGTCATAAATAAAGATTATTAAAATAAAATAAATGTTGATGTAACTCTAATTGGCCAATAATTAGTCACCTTTCCGATAATCGTTGTAGGTATATAAAGAATTTATTACCTTCTTAAACTGAAAGATTTACAATTTTATTGGAACGGATGAAAAATACCTAAAGACTACCTATTGGAGCAAACAATACTTCTTTATGTTATACTCGTACTTGAAAAATGTAAAAAAAATAACTTAAAAAATGCTAAAATAGGTATAACAAAAGTTTCACGTTTGAAGTATCTGTTACACGAAATGAATATGTACTTGAAATTTATTGTCCTAGAATATCCAAAAAACAATGTACTTTACATTTAAATCTGGCCTTTATAATTTATTATCATTATGTAACTTATAATTCATTTAAATATATTTGAATCATAGTGAAAAACGATTTAATTTGTATTTTACCGTACAAATTATATAATTGTTATTTAATTCATCAATAGTTATTATTATTTAGTACCTATAACATTTCAAATATTTAATGCCACTCTTTTAGATACTTGTAAGTGCTTAACCTTCGATAATTTTGCCTCGACAATACCTGAAGATCAATGGAATATAATAACCAATTCATTTTCAAATGATATATTTTATAAATAAAGTAGTTTTTTTTTATTTATTTTGCGTTTTATATTTCAACACGGAAATGTATATCAAAAAAAGTGTTTTCTAACTTATTTTTTTCTACTTTCTATTAAATAAATGAATCGTTTAAATATAACATAATAAAATAAATTCAATTTGTAGCGTCCGTTGTTATTAAAACGAACCGCAGCTACCCTTCTCCGATTTATACTATTTTTGTACAACAATAAATCCTTTTTTCCATTCTCCGTCAACACAGCAAAATTCAAAAAAAGTCAAAAGATTTAAAATTGTTTAGCCATTGTGATCACGACCTTTTAAATAGTATACCGAAAATACCTTTAAAATCCATTTCGAAAATGCTTCACACTATTAACGACTTAAAGGTACCTAGAAAAGAATATATACATCCGAGATTAAGTTAAAAACCTTTTTAGGGAACAAGTCTTTTGTATTATGTATAGCATAAGCTGCCAAATTAATGCTACCATGATTTTTACCCATACTTAAAAATCTAAATACTATTTATACGAGAAAAAATAATAAAATATAATAATATAAAATTCAATAACTCAATACATACCTATATATTATAATAAATTTGTTTTAATATTATTATTTATTACAAATTATTAAATGCAATACACGTAAAAGTCAAACTGTATTAATACCTATAGGGTTTAAAATGTTTAAATCATTGTTAATTCTACCGGTTCAACTTTTCTCATAAAATCATGGTTGATGTCTTTTAAAGTATAATACTATGAATATTAAATACAGTACCTATCAAACATTTATATAAATACACGGTTTATAAAACGTCGAACAAATACTTATTCGTTTATGATTCATGCAGCCATGTCCCATGCAGGTCTCCAGGTGATGAAAAAAAGTGTAGATAAAACGGTATTGATTAAAATGACGTTTATTATAATACCTATCTTGTGTTATATTATTATGTTTTGCGAGTTCCCGGGAAAAATGTGTCTGCAAATCCTCTAGGGTCAAATTGTAATCATAAATCAACCAGGGTTTTAATACTTTTTCATTGCGATGCTCTTATTTAAGCTCAACACAAAGGGAAAATACACCCGTTACCGACCCTCGCATTGTCATACCCGATTTAATGACAAACAAATTTTATCGGATTTATTTAAACAGCTTGATAAAAAAATTTTAAATTCTTGTTCAAAATATATTACAACATCGACGATGTTATAGCTGTGGGAATGTCATCATCAGATAAACAATAACCGCTAAGTATTTGTTGAATAATAAATACATTGTTATTATGATAACTACTAGTTAATACTTTTTATTTTTTTTCTAATTAAACTTTTAAACTTTAGTTAAAAGTCTTGTTTCATTATAAATAAAAGAATTCTTTATTTATATTACAAAACAATATATATACATATAGTATATACTTAAATATATATTATGTTCGCGAATGATGACAATATAACAAACATAAATAAAATATATACTTCTCAACTATAAAAGGTCAAGTTTCTAATAAAAACACAACTAATGCTTGTTAGATTAATTATTCGTATCTCATAACAAATAACATTTTTATTGTATATTTTGTTACTGGCATCGGTACATAAAAATAAAACATATAGTTATATGTATTTATTTTGTTATCTATGTAACAAATTGAATCTATAACGATTTGAAATGTTTGAATGGTTTTTTTTTTTAATAAACGTAACAATTTATTAGTTATTCAATTTGCAAGTTGAAGATTAATATTTTGTTTTTAATACATATTTCCAGTAAAAAAAAAAAAAAAAAAAAATACCTATACTATACGCTTGTGAAGTACATAGTCAAAATGCAATTTACTTGTTATAGCATAAAAGCAGGTATCTGTTTTTCACGAAATTATTAAACATATGATATGTACGTGTGTGTGTGAATGTGGGTGTGATAAATTTTTAATAATTAGTCCAGTTGTTTCAAGAACACAGTTTAACACATTTTTACAATTTATATACCTAGCGTTGTACGAAGATGCCAACAAATTAAGTTATTATAATAGGTAGTATAACATTATATTTAAAATCAAATCTATCAAACCGACATAACTTAATAATGAGCCTAATTGAGGACTCCTCCGCACTACCAGTGGTAACAGCTTTAAACTTGATTAATATGTGTATACCTACTATTATGAGAACGCGATAAATTTATTAGTATATTTATTGTTATGCGTGCATGGCACTCATGTATATCCATACAATAAGCGTAGATTTAATTTTGCAAACGAATTTAACGCGTTTCTAACGTAATTTCACGTGTACATTGTTACGATGCGCAAACCTGACGAAGTACTAAAATGTTATTAATATATAAATCATAAATGTAAGCACTATATAACTATATAAGTACTATACAATGTATATAATATTATATATATATTATAATATACAGCCTAATCTTATCCTAAAGAGTACCTATTGTACAAGTATTTACAACAAAATTAATAAATATTATTAATCAGACAATAATGGCGACAACAAAGTGACACAGTATTTATTTTAATGTTATAGACCAGCGGTCCTCAACCTTTATAGTTATGCGGACCACCAATTTTGTAAAAAAAATCTTTGAGGCTCATTATGATAGCACAATTAGCACACATATATACGTATTATAATTATAAAATATATATTAGGTATATGAGATAAAACTACATTCAAACCTCAAATGTTCGATACTATACATTCATTTTACACTATAGTTAATATTGATCAAATATTATTACAACCAGAAATGTTATAATTTATAAGTATGAAACAAAGATAAATATAATAATATTACATTGTTCACGGCCAATGGGTTGAAAACCGCTGTTATAGACGACTTCGATACAATTTAATACTTTGATATCTACGTGATAAAAAAAATAAAAAACCATTATAGGTACTAATTATATGCTTATAACTAAATAACAACTTATTATGAAGTATAATTTAAATTTTTAACATAATGATAGTTTATATTTTATGAAATTACAATTTAACAATTTATATATTATTAAACGAGCTAATAATAACGTTAGATCATTACCGTAAACATGCAGTTATATAAGTAAATACCTATTCCCCGCTTTTACATAATATTATACACAGATTTCCAATAAGTATGATGACGTTTTAAGAACCACGCGTAACCACGAGAAGGGTATATTGTGTATATATTATATGATATTTAAAATGTACTTTATAATAATACCTTTAAAACACACAAAAATCTAACCTATATTTTAGTCGATCATTGTCTCACAAGACGTTTCGATTTATTATACGTATTAAGTTACAGTTAGCTTAATTTAATCAAAATGTAATACAATATTATAGATTTAGATCTTAAAATAGGTACAACAAGAGTTTAATTTATTAATTTCCTACACAAATGTCATACGAGTAAGAAAATATTTCTGTAACAAAAAAATTCTAAGAACCATTTTTTTTTATCCACTTTCTACTCAAAGAAAACACCAATCTTATATGTATTTTAAACTTTAAAATATAACCATCCATTCATAGAAAGAAAACATAACTTTAGACTAGCTTTGAGTAGGTATATGTGTGTGCAAGTAGTTATATTTTATTTACACTAAAGCAATAAAGCTCACGACATAACTCAACTTTTTTGCTGAGTTAAGTAAACAAATATTTATTACGAAAACGTATCGACCGAAGACTGCAACATTAGTTTAAGGGGATTGGACCATGGATGTTTTTTAGGAGTATGGTATAGGCAATATTCTAAGTGCTATTTATACTGTGTACATTTTGTATATATTATAATAAACGACCACCCACCACCATAATGTGACGAGTCATGTGCATCGCCAGTGTTCCCGAATTTCTTCTCAAATAAAAATATGATATGTATCTGAATTATTGGTTTCCGTATAACTTTAAAAACATGTATCTGAATTATTTGCAGTGGATTAGGATTAGTTGACGTTAATTATTATAATACGATTACTGATTGAATGTATAATATTTATATCAGCTTAATATAATAATAATTTAATATACAATAACTACTGTAAAATAACTAAAGAGCTGAAGTGTATAAATCGAAAACGGGTAGGTAATTACCTAACATGCTTTGTTTCTAATATATGTTACATAGTATTGGTATTTAAATGGTTTACATAAAAAACTGTTTTATTCGTAACTTTTTTCCACATCCCAATAAATTATTACGTATGTATATTAAAAGTATAAGTAATCGGTTTGCATAATGACATTGAATTAATATTGGCACCATGTGAGTAAAATAAAACATTTTTCACTCCACTGGCCATCATTTTAAATTGCTACGTGGTGTGTAGCTGAAAGTTTTAAAAATAACATGGAGGGTATGTGTGTCAATTTACACCGAAAATTCAGAAACATCTATCTGCATAATAATATATAGATATTTCATTCATGTTCAGCAATTTTACATCGAGTTTCACTCATGCGTGGATCGAAAGACATGTATTTATTTAAGAATTAAGTCAATTATAAGTCATTAAATATATTATTTTCTATACGTGGGTAATAGATCTTTGAATAGAGCATTTGTGTATACATTAATATATATTATACAATATATACCTAACTTCAAAGTTCAAACGTAATTCAAAATTTTTATATTTAGTCTTCTTTATGCATTATTATGTTATATGTTTAAATAAGAAGATTTTTAAAAATACAATTTAGTTTTTAAGGGTACGTATTATGGCATGACACTATTTTATACGCGTGACATAATACAGCTGACAGCTGATATTTTCTTATTATTCTATAGAAACTAATAATATATTTTATATTTTATGGCACTATATACTGATCGCATAAGTTAACAATAATTTGGATTCCAGTTATTTTCACTTTATATGAAAATTGTGAGATTAGAACGCTAGAAAATACATATTTATATAATATTATACCGATTATACCGATGGATAACAGATGAGTAAATATAAACACCATTAGTATTAATGTATTTTCCCTACACATTATAACTTATATAATAAGTAGTGAATTAAGTTATTTTGATAAAGAAAATCTCGATAAAAATGCTTATCATTAAAACTATCCCTATACTCGTATAAACTGATAATCTGCAGGATGCAAAACAATCAGGAGTTAAAATATTTTTTTATCGTAGTACCTAAATTAAAAGAATATTACCATAGAATCTGAAAGTCAATTAAGTATAAAACCTATTTATTAAGAATAAAATAATTTAAAGATTTTTAAAGTAAATTGAAAACTTTTACAAATTTCAATGTTGTTGTAAAATGTTTGGTTGAATTATTATTTAATTATAGAATAAAAAAAATACATTAAGTTAATCATATATTAGGCTGGCTAATCTGATTTTAACGAAGAAAATCCCATAACACGCATTGATGAGTGACGGCTTAGGACAGTGTCAAATAAGGCCCCATTTTGCTTAAAATTTGAGGTGATATTGATATATTGCTTAATATTTATAATTTTTTATTTTTATACATAAGAATTTGGATTGCACCCAAGTAAATAGAGTACACATATAGCATAACATAATACATAATATACTACGTGTGACGATATTTTAACAACAAGTACCTATGAGCTGAAGAGTGAAAGTATATATTAAGGAAAAAGTGATCCTCTTTTAATGGTAATATAATATAGAATTTGCTTAATATTAAAGTAAAATTAGCCTATCGAAAGTCTAAAATAAAGTGAAAAAGGTGGTTTATGTTTTAATGGCCTGAATTCATCAAAATTTAAGTTTTTTTATAATTATTGTAAGCTAAACTTATGAAAAACCTTGTATTAAATTTTCAACTCTTAGCTACCTACTTACACAAAAAATTTTATGAAATATACCTACAAAATAATTTGCAAATATTCAGGAATTTGACGAATTTTTGTCAATGTTTGAACTTCAAATGCTAATAAAAAAAAAATTGTGCCTATGTATTCTTACAATTTTTCAAACAACAATATACCTAATACGAACAATATTTAATAATAATATTTCGTAATAATTACAACAATAATAAATAGTAGTAAATAATAACAAAAATGAAAAAAAATAATTGTAACAACTTTTGAATTTCAAAAAATAAGTCTAATAATAGTAATAGTAACTAATTTTAATTATAATTCGAATAACGACAATTATCCAAATAACTCTTTATTCTAATAATGATCTAGATAAAACTTTGCATAACTCTGCTTGATTATAAATTTTGAAAATTCTCATGTATTAATTATCAATGACTATTAATTTTTAACTAAAGAAAAAGTTCAAAATGCCAACTCATAACGCTTATAAAAAATGATTGTAAACATAATATTATAATATTATGCTGATACATTTTAACTATAATAAATAAAATAAATTATAACGTTTCAACAGAAAAAATGATACGAGTACATCTAAAGTAAGTTTTTAACGTATTCCTATACAATAATTTTTGATTAAATAGTCATAGCACTCATAGCCAATGTCATGTTTAAATTGTATCAAAATAATATGTACCCATCGGACGATGTTTAATAATATTATGTAATTTCTATTGAAACTCATAAGTCACTGTACTTATACTTATTAACTTACAATTAATCGAAATCAAAAAACGTTAATTTTGAGTTATGTGTTATTTAGAGTTAAAATTTTTAGAAGCGTATTATAATTAAATATTAAAAAACAAAAGTTATGCCTTAATTATGTAACTTAATAAAATAATTTCCTTATAATCGATACTTTTTTGTATTCTAGTTATTTCTCCTGCAACGATTTATGCTTAATCTTCGTATAGTATTTATATATTTTATATATTTTTGTAACCAAAGAAGTTCTAATAAGCTTATAACATTGACACTGACTTTAAAATGAGTCAAATATATCGGTAGAGTAAAACCAACTTAAAAAAAAAAACCTTTAATAATCTACAGACACGTACATGTTGGATGTATATTATTTTATTAACTATTGCATATAAAACGAAGGGCCTAATTACTGAGTTAGTTACACGTGGGCCTGGTTAAAAGTTTAGTTGTGGCACATAGTGATGGCATCAAAGATAATAACGATTATGATTTTATAAATAATAATTAATTGTTAAATAATTTAATACTTACTCACCTTAAAATTATATTGCACATTAATAACAAGTCCACTGATCGTTGGTACCTAACAACTACCGTTTTAATTAATAAATTATCGAATACAATATTGTATAATATATCCAACAGTTCATAACATTTTTACTATTACATTTAAAAACACAAAAATATAATATTCGTTATTTAGTATTATAGTCATTTTACCGTCTCGTTGCAAATATTAATTTCACCATTTTGTTGAATAAAAGCGTAAAATAAATAAGTTTTACACGGTATTCTATAAAAATAATGTAAGAGACAGACGTGTGAATACATATTTACACATCGCTGATCGACAGTCCATTTATGTGTCGTAAACGTACAGCACAAATTATTTCCAAACTGAAATTTTGAAACAATATCTACAAGGGTTCAACAATTCAAAAACACGCTTAACCTAAAACGATGAAATGTAATTGTTGATTCTCCCGAGCAGTTCCAGTAAATAAGTCAATGGATAACTCAACCCCTATTACAACAATCGATGTACGTGTAGCCTACAACCACTTTATTATTTGTTGGTATTTTAAAACACGTTTTGTAATTCCATTACCGGGTATTCTGATATCCTATTAAAATAAATAATATTATTATATCAGTAATATCTTATTATAATAATGAGTAGATTTATTAATTTATTATACCACCATAGTTAGCACGATACACGTTATAATAAGTCGTCAATATTTATGATAAATATAATATTATATATTATAAATTTCGGAATAAATAGTAATTTGTGGTGTAAGTTTTAAAATTAAATACTCAAGTTCTGCAGAGAAAAAAAAATGTTATTTTTGTTATTTTTGAGTTAGCTTAATTTTAATGATGGCTTCATAAATTAAAACGAGCCTTACGTAAAAGACCGTTAACAAAAAAAAAAAAAATGAAAAAATTTTGTTTACGAAGGTCGAAGTACGCACGGCACCGCGATAGTTGTTGCGGGGCATATATCCTCATAGCATGTTTCAATCAACCTGCCATGTGATACCATACTTATCCGCGCATCACGTTGTTGTTACCTCTTTTCAAGGAACATCGCCGCTGTGTTCGGCAGGTGAGGACTCAATTTAAGCCCATCACCCATCGAATTATTATTATTATTATTACTATTACCATTAACATTAACATTAACCGAAATCATTGTTTGTTCACCATATGGCGAAGATGGGCGGCAACCCTGCGACAGACCTCCGTAGAGAACTACTTCGACTGGCTAGTATATATATAAACCGATTGTCCAAATACCGTAACAAGTGAGAACGATGGCGCACTATTCTGTCTATAGCTTCTTTGACCATCGAGTATAGCAACAACACTAGAGAAAGCCACTAGACAGCGCTATGCGACCGGTTTCCAAATAAATTAATATTATGTTTCCGCTGCGAAGTGTTTGCCGGCTGAACGCATGACAATAGGTTATACAATACAGTGAATACCTATACACAATAGTAATGAATTATTAACCACCGGCATTGTATACATAAAGTAAAAACTTAGTTGTTAACGAATTTTACTTTTATTTTTGAAATGTTTATTACACTTATTTTCTTATTTATCCATTGCACACATTATTAATGCGGTAAGATCGTTTTTACCTTGTTTATTATTTTGGGTATGAATAAAATATTTAGCAAATGTATTTTTAACATATTATGTATAAATGAAAAAAAATCAACAATGAATAATTGGTGGATAAAAACAAATAAGCTATGTCGATAGGTCATAGATAGTATCCCTATATTGTTTGTTAGTATTGAAAAATTGGTGTAGGTAGGTACATTAAATCTATATTGTAAATTTAATATTATAATCAATAAAGGATCCAGGCAAAAATGTCACAACATACAATTACAATAATTATAAAAAATAAATAATTGTTTTGTACCTTCTATAATAAAAATCACTACGGTTATATATTTACTATTTAGCGCAAAATAATTGCGAATTATTATATAAGTCTCCTTTGTTCCATACTCAATATTCATCTCTAATAGCTTCTACGTATATAATAATTTATAGTATATACGTGTAGGTATATACTGTATTTACTATTTAGTATTTAGTCACATTATAAAAGTTGACATGAGATGAACGTTCCGCTTCGCTGATTATTTTACTTAAATAAAAAAGTTTGTTCTAATATTTTTTTTTTTGAACAAAACAACATAAATAAAAATAAATATAAACATATTTTTAAATCCAAATATGTGGTAAATATACTATATACCATATAGGTTGTATAGAGATATTATACAGTATCGTCTATTATATTATTGTATAATAAAACTCCAAATGTTAAAAATTGTATAACTATTGTAACATAAAATATAGTATTTATCAACATTCAGTTTTTAGATTACAAAATGCATATTACAATATGCATGTTCATGCAAATGTTATAACATTTCATAAACGCATTTTATATGTAAATATTAAATTTATATCAAAATGAAGTCGATTGATAAGATATTATATTATGTAAATAAAAATCTAAAGGTTAAAAAAACTAAATAATATGCATTAATAAATTCATTCATGTAAAAGTAGTAAACAAAAGTAAAAGACGTAAAAAGTCAAAGTGGAAGTTTTGACACTTCCCATTTGTTATTTTCTATTTATAGATACACAATCCTTACAATCCTATTTAAAAACGTAAAGTTAACCAATATTACCTATATCTTCTTCAAAACTTATTGTACTCCATAATTTTGTATTGATTATATATTTTTATTTATATACGTATTGAATTATTTTTGAAATTTTGATTCTTTAGATGTTTGTTTGTTTTTTTATGTGTCTGACATTACTTGTTTAAACACAGAAATGCTTCAATAACGTTAATACCTTAAAGTTAATGTTAATCTACATATCATTTTTTTAAATGAAATTGTATACAGTAAAATTCATAATATACATAAAAAAAAATAAAGACTCTATAATTAATGTTATTGAATAATAATAAATCAACATTGTTATTCATCGTTCAAATATGTTATTTCGTCTAAATTTTAATTTCAAATGTCTATAAAAATATGTATGCTTATATACAGTAGAAGCCGCTTATTAGGAACACTTTTGGATCAAAATGAAATGTGTCAACTAACCGATTGTTCTATACAATCAATTGGTTTTATTTATTATGAAAAAAATGTATAATTTAAAAAACTATATCTGCTATGAAAAAAAAAAATAAATTATTTTGTATGGTATATAAAATATGTATCTAGGTATCGATGTCTGTTTTTTTTTTCTGTAGAATAACTTAATGACCATGCTTTCATAAGAATAATTTTGTTCAAAGACTTTTTCATCCTCTCTGACTATAGCATTTTCTTTTCCGACCATCAATTTTATTTTCCAATGTTGCACGTTCAATCTTCAAACGATCGTTCAAAATCCTATACAATGTGAAAAGAGAAAATTTTAATCGTACTGTAACATCACATAAACTAACACATCGTATGACTTTAACAATTCGAATTTCTATACCAAACTTAAATTTCGACATTTAGACATAAATAAATTTAAAAAAAAAAAAACAAAATACTAATCACCGTTACGTACCCACGCTGAAACTATACTAAAACGGTAACAGTAAAGAACATAGTAGATACTGTATGTCTGTACCTACAATAAAGAACAGTAAAAATAAACTAAGTTGATTGGACAAGTGTAATTCAGATCGATATTTAATGACTAATGACATTTATGTAAGATAAGATAATGAAGTAGGTACCGACAGTACCGTAGTACTGTAGTAGTAGTATGGTAGTCATATCATAGTACCTTGGCCCTAATTGTCTCAAAAAACCGATGTTATTTCAATAATCAAATCAATGTTCAGTGTTTAATATGCGACTGGTCTTTTAAACATTTTATTTCAATAACGCGATTGTATCAATTATTATTCTTATTCTTATTAAGCGGCTTCTACTGTATAATATGTTTTAGATTAGTTGATTTTAATATAGATTATTTATGAGCAATCTTTTATTAAATTTTCAAATCACTTATAAAAATTTTAAAAATGTATACTATTTTACTAAATACTTAATTAATTAACTAATTTTCATGATTTTGAAAAAATTTGTAAAAATTATAACTATAAGCGCTTATACATATTTTTTATGAATTTATAATGGATTTTTTTTAATTTCTGTTAATAACAACTTATGAGGAACTTTAATCAAGCTTTTTGGCCAAATCATAAAATTGTATTAACATTTATAAAAATAAAAATAGGGTGGTCGAATGTGTAACGCTCTGCTGTATAGTAAGTCACTATATACCTATAATGAATGTATTAAATTTGAATTCATTGATTCTGAACCGAGATGATTTGTTAGCCTAGGATATATATTTTCCATTAGGTGGTGAAAAAGGTGGTTTATGGTTTAATGACCTGAATAGCTCAAACAACTGGTGTATTTTTCAAGTTTCTACGACTAGTAATTTTTAACTATAACAAAAATCTAAAATGATTTGATTATAAATAATCGTTATTTTACACTTGAATAATATAATAATATATAATATATATAATAAATATGAGATAATATTATTTTAATTGGCCAACGCTCAACTTCTTTTATAATTATTGTAAGCCAAACTTATACAATATCTTATATTAAATTTTCAACTCTTAGCTACTAACTTAGCTACAAAGTTTTTATAAATTTTTAACTACAAAATTATTTGCAAGTATTCATGATTTTGATGAATTTTGTCAATATTTGAACTTTAAAAGCTAATAAAAAATTTTAATTGCCTATAAATAGTTTAAATAGAGTCAAAGTATTTTTTAAATTATATCAAGTATAGACAAGAATAGTACAAACACATAAAGACAATTTCTAGGGTTTTACGTTTTGGAATTATAATAAAACATTGTTGACGGTTTTCTTTTATTTTCTTTTACCTTGTTATTTTAAAAATTACTTTTTTGGTTTCCCAAAGTGGCAAAGTTCCAACTAAATGCAATTTTCTACCAGAAACCACCACTAAAGATGAAAATCAAAGCGTTTTTACTATCTCAAAAATTAATGTTAGAAAAATAAAAATAACAACCATTAGATAATCAAAACGCGTTCATCGATCCGCTGAGAATTTAAAATAACAGGAATACTGCAATATTTAGTTATCTAGAACAATAGCTAATTTTTTTTTAATACAATATGCCATTTTACATATTGTATTATAAATTATGATGTATTATGAATAATTGTATAAATATAAATATATATTTTATATATTTATACAAATATACATACAAAAATATTTCAATTAATTAATTTTTGGTAGTTGTAAATGCATATTATTGCTCTAAAGCAGGAGTCTTCAACCCGCGGCCCGCCCTATCATAATATTATGCGGCTCGCGATCACATTTGAAATTTAATTTGTATATTTTCTATTTCGATAAAATTGATTAAGCCATCGCTATCGGAAATATGCGATAAGATAAATTAAATTACCTACCTAGATATAAATGTTGGCTGTTGCCAGTTAGTTCGTAATCGATTGTGGAACGAGCATAATATACTTTTAATAATAATAATAATTTGTAATTTAATATGTAATCATAAAAATTGTAATAATAAAACTGAATTTTTGTATAAAATACATGTTTTTATTACGAAGCTGCCCGCAAGATTTTTGAAAAATAATACGTGGCCCGTGGCTCGCTACAAAAATTATTGAAGATCCCTGCTCTTAAGCAATAATAACTAACTTTTTCAATTTTTGTAACTTCAAGTACTTATAAAAAACATACCAACACATTTTTGAATTTCATAAGAAGAACATAAATGGGGTTTTATATTATTTTTAAGCTCTCTTACACAGAAACATAAATTTGATAAAAATAATAGGTATATATTATTTAGTAAAATTAATGCTAAAAAAAATATTTGGTAAAATATTTTATCACAAGCATATTATGTTTAATAATTCACATTTGATAGGTATAGAATGTAGGTATAATGAAAGCATAAAGCATAATATTTGTCTTAAAAACAGTGGATTAGTTAATAATGTTAATATTATGTTTTATCAATTTTGTATAAATGTAGAATACATAATACTATAGAAATATATAAATATAAATAGTTAACAATAAAAAATACGACAGTGCATATAAATCTAATAGCATTGGTTAACATACCATTATTTAATTACATTTAAATACCATTTATTCAATTTTATCTAAAAAGATTGCGAATGAGAATAATATGTGTGACTGTGTGAATAATAAATTATATAATATATATTTAAGTACTTAAATATTGTTATTAAAAGAAAGGCTATAGTTATTATCGTAAAAATTTAAATTAGCTTATATTTTATTTATGTTCAATGCATTTCAATCTTGAATAAAACTCTTCAATAATTTGACTACGGTTAAGACGTAGAAGAAAATTATTATGTTCGTACATTAATTTATTGTTTATCTTGTAAACTAAGTAATTTGTAAACGTAATTATAAATAATATTATGCTTTTAAGAAATGTGACTTTCATTATTTTTACCGATGAAATTCACATTGTTAATAATAATGTATCTTGAATACAACCCGCCATTATATTATACGTGTTGGGGTCAGTGGTTAGTGCAGGGTATTTTCTATAAAATGCACACCGGATGAGCATGTACACGGAGTATATAATATATTAAAGTAGGTACTTATACGACGATAATATATTTAAATGTAAAACGGGTCTTTCGGAAAAGTATATTGTATACACAGATATAAAACAATACCGAGGTGTACTGCTAGCTGGAAACAATAATTAATTTCTCGACCATTCACTATAATTTATCAATAAATAGGTACATAGACAAATAGTATATCTAATCACTGTACACAACACACCATATCGTTTATTATAAATTCAATAAAAATTAATCAATGGAATCCACGTTATATTTGACTATAAGATCTACATCATTACCTTTATATTCATCGTCACTGGCCACCGGAATTCAAATCAAATTATATGGGCTTTAAATTATATATTATTATAATTTATAACATTTACTACTTACTATATTTAAATCAATAAAAGTTAACAATTCGTACATAATATCATACACACAAATAGTCCAAAATTGGTTAGAAAAGAGAGGCTTAAGTATCCCATATAATTGATTGAAAAAACGTGTCTCGTAGTACTTAAAATACTAAAACTATCTATAGTTATCGACATAAAAGTACAAATTATTATTTACATATGAAGTTATCTATTAATTAAGCAAGCAGAGTAAAATAAACAGCTGGCAAACACGCATTTTCTCAATATTTATGGTAAAATGTCTAGTCATATTAATCTTTTACCGTATATCTTCACAACAACCACTGGCTTCTCAGTTATTGTTATATAGTATATTAAGTTCTGTATAATAATTTTATATACCTTTATACAAACCCATCCAGCTGATACTTACGTGCAAGCGATCTAGCGTTCCGCTCTAGCCATTTTTGAGTTCACTAAAATTGCGCACGTGCATGACTAACATTACTAGGTTACATTTTCGTTCGATAGAATATAGGTACTAATTAATTGGCCTGGCCACATTCAACGTTGAGAGGGTTTCATAGTTTTTCACACCCAACAAGTTTCTTTGGCAGCTTTTATTTTTTATACATAAAATACAAAATATTAAAAAGGTTTAAAATTGTTTTAGATACCTATATAATTATGGACATCACGAAATATAAGTTTCCTAAAATTCTAACCTCGTACAATTGTCATGACACTAAATGATTATGACGAGGATCAGTAGTTAAAACATTTTTGTATATACCATAAAATATATTTTCAAGAAAAATGTTTATGTTTCTGAATAAAGGAATATTATATATTTATATGTGCTTTGTCAGGAAAAGGGCGGATCATGTTAGGTTGGTCTGCCAAAAGTAATGTAGAAGCACATCTAAGACTCATTTTATCAAAGTTGCATGACACTAAAAATCAACAAAAAATACATTTTCCCTATCTAATGTCAATTTAAATTTAAAAACTGTCTTCAATTTTGAGGAAGGTTTTTCTGGTAACGAATTGGTTTGTAGTATAAGAGCTCAAAAGTAAAAATGTATTATAGACTTCAAGTATAATATTAGTTTGGTAGCCAATTTACTATATATTATTTATTATCAAGTATTAATACTAATAATACTGTCTTCTGCAAGTTCGTCCCTATATTCATTACTTATTTCTTGAAAGGGAAAGGGGAAATTAAAGGTATTAACACAGTATTTGCGTCATATTATTATAATTTTTAGTAGGCAGCGGTTTTCTTTGATATTTTTATTTTAAAACAACTATTATTATATGTGTTGGTAGGTATTTTAAATTTAAAAATAAATTACAATTTAAAAATCCTCAAAATTTATTTTGAAATTCAATAAAATCTTACTTAGGAACCAAATAATGCACTTCCCTTTAAATTTGATAAAAGGTCAAATTACTCTAATGTTAAACACAACAGAGTAAAATGAATTACTTTAAACATAAAATGTACTTATATTTTGTGGTTACTAGTTATGTTACGGGAAGATTATTTTATCCACATATTTTTAAAATAATATAGATATATTAAAATTTTACATTTAACTTAAAATTATAGTAATCAGTTTTTACTCATTAATCTTTTAAATATAACTTAATTAACATTAACGCAATAAAAAAAAGTTCAGCTACAGAAAAATTAACTATAAAAAACTAATACAATTTAAAAAAAGATTTTTGCTATAGTATGACTATTCCATTGCTCCTCCGTTGAAGATTCTTTAATTAAATTCACTACGTATCATGGAGCTTCTTAATTTATTTGGCCAACATATTATTAACCAACTACTAACAAAACAAAATATTTCAGTAACTAATGCTCAAGTTACTTATTACATAAGCCAAAATAAATAGTAAATATTTCTTATATTTGACATTTCCAAAGCAAATACTTAACAAACTATTATGTTCGGTTATAATTTAATTAACCACTGATCATTGGTAATTTTCAGATATTTTACAACGTATAACGTCATAGCAGTATAATGAAGTGGAAAAAAGAAATTAATTTAAAGTTATTAATTCACAAGGTATGAAAGCTTTTATACTCCTTTATATTGTTCTGTAAGGAAACGGCTTAAATACATCCCGTGCAATACCATAATCCTTATTACGTGAGTTCGTCACCCGAATTATTTTCTACTCGTGCTAAAAGACAGAGAATTGAATTTATACCAAATGAAAAAAAAACGTTAGCATAAGCTTTTCTTAAGCTTTTTACATCGGTGGTGGTGCTATACACATAGCATCGGAATTCCGTGTATTTTAGTAACACGAGGATTATACGTTTATACCTGTAAATTGTCAATACAAAAATATTTTAAATTTTAATTCTTTTGAAATCTGGGATTGCATAATAGGTGTATAGTAAAAAGTACTAAGGAATACGCAAAAAAAGCTTTATTTTATCACTTGATTAAACATGATTGCTCATAAATGAATATAATGAAACGCACACATAATACAAGACAAGTATAAAAACCACTGTAAATTTTTTATGTACGTTTGCAAAATATTATGTTAGTATATAACATAACATTTTTTAGCAAATCAATTAAATTTTCACAAATTAGAGTATAGAAATATTGATTTATGTACTTGCTCGTATACTAATTACCATATTTCATTGATAAGGTTTGGTTTTTTAAATGTTTTCTAAAACTTTTCATACGAGTACATTATTTTATTAATTACTAAGTAATAGGTGGCTACTCCACTCGATAGCCTCACTCTTAATTTATAATTGACATTTTTATCAGTATTAATTACATTATTATTATTTTTTTTTTTTTTTTTAGTTGTCATACCAATTTTGTTTTAAAACATTTTATTGATATTCTTATAATGCATATCTACTCAATATCGCCGTACCGAAGGAATAGTCTACAATCTGCATAGAATCTAATTTTTTTTATAGCTACAACAAAATAACTAAAATCATTGGAATAAAAATAAACACCTCTCATTGAATCGTTCATTTTTTCAATATTTCAACTTTAATTAATAGCTATAATCCATTATGAAAGATACAAAGATTAAGAAATAATTGAAAAATATTAGAAACAAGTTACAACACAAACATTCTGTTTTTTTTTTTTTTTTAATATCCAATAATGTATTATTCATTTATATCTATAAGTATCTATGTTATATCTATAAATGATCTGCAAAGTTTAATTCTGTAATGAAATTGATTAATGTTAATTAAATTCTGGTTAGGTATTTCCTTAAACTATTTAGTTTTAACCCAATCGGCATGTGCGTTTGGCGTTTCTTTCATGGAGGTTAATTTAATTTTTAAACATCTTCTTATCATCTGCTTACGGCACGCATTTAGGTAAATAGAAATGATTGCATGCTTGGTAGTTATTCTGTAATTATTATAAATGTAACTACTATTGTTTTATTATAATGCTATTACGAGCGAATGAAATATAAGATTCAACAGTATCCCACTTATAATTTATCAAATAATGTTGTAAATCATGAAATTAAATTGGATTGTCATTAATCATTATTATAGAAACATCAGGCACTAGGTATTAAAATCGTCTGCGCATTATTATGTGAAAATATACTTATAAATAAAAATCGATTAAATTAATAGTGAATATTCATTAATATATATTTATTTTTGAAAAATATTAACTTTTAAGACATAATTTAAAATATTAATATTTTAATTTTATTATTATTATTATTATTATTATTTTTAATCCTATATTTATTGATAAACACAATTTCAACTTTTGATTAATACGTGTCAATATTATACTTTATTACTTTTAATTTCATAATCTGAAGTAGAATATTTTTTTATTTTTTTTTCATTCAAAAATGTTGATATTAGAAGTATAAGGGATACTACGTGAAATTTTTAATGTGCAGTCTGTACTGTATGTCCCTACTTTCTAAACATTAAATGCATATTAATAACAATATAATATCTAATAGAAAATTTAAAAAATAAAATTATTACTTTTCGAATTAATATGTTCACTAATAAAAAGATAAACTCATGTTTATATAACTATATTAAATTATTAAATCATAAAATATTATTACATGCACATTGCATAATACAGTATTCTTCATTAGTCATACTCGTATTATAATAAAATCATGTGCTACACTGAACCACGTTCTTAGAATTTCCCACCCAGGTTATATAAGTTATATGTAGAATTCAAACCAATAGGGCGATACCAACCAATATTTAGTAAAAAATTTAAAACTCACCCTTTCACCCATGTCATTTTAATAAACTGCGAAGTGAACAAACTTTAGGTACAGCACATCCAAGTTTCACCAAAACGTAAGAAATAATATCGACATTTCCTTTTGATTTGTAACAATTTACAAGTCTTATAAGCCACTGCTGTGAACTCACAATGTTGTTTAAGTTAGATCCCATAAATTATGCTTTAGTTTTTTAAATTATATTATAAAGCTCAAAGACATAATATAATATTTTGAATATTCTGAAATTACAAGATAAAATAAAATGTTTATTAAACTATTTATAATGTATGCATCCTTTGTCTTTGAGTTTTAATCAATTGAATTTCATATAGTTTTTATTATTATTGGAGTAAGATAAGTCTTATTGAGGTCATTTTTAATTTTTAAAAAAATTTCTTTTATATTCTTTAACAGTTTATGAAGATTTTCATTCTTTAATTTTCTTAATTTTCTCTGAATCTTTTTTAGTTTTTAATTTGTCAAAAATACAAAATTTTACTTTCATTTTATTTCCTTACATAACACAATATTAATATTTCATTGAATATTAACCCACAAGATATATTTCAAACATTAACATAAGAATCGTGTAACCATGCGTATGTTGCAATTTATGGCTTACACATAATACACGCTAGCTTAGGTACATCGTAATATATCTTTAAACAGGAAATTTAGATTTAAACTTCAATCATACATCCTTCTTCATTTTGAGACATCTTTAATATCTACACTAAACAACGTTAACTTAATGAGTTTATTTTCATTAAAATTTAGAAATATAATATTAATATTATAAATATTGTTATGTGGTAGATAACAATTAAAACGTTGTTTTTATGTTTATCTCTGATACGGTGTAGCAGTAACAGAAAATACCATACTGTGTAATATGAGAGAATTTATATGTTAATAATGTTAGATAAGACACTTAATTATACCGAGAAATTTTCTATTCTATTTTTAGTCTTTTCTATAAATGTCGATAAAAAATTATTTTCTAGTTAGAAATACTTGAAAATTTAATAAAAGATATCTACCATGAAATAAATTCTCTCATCTGTATAAAAATATTAAAAATACTAAGCACAATTTTGTTTTATACAATATACATACATTTGAAGTTTGAGTTTTAACAAAATTTGTCAAAATCGCAAAATCCTGAAAATTATTTTATAGTTAAAAATCCACAAAAGCTTTTCTCTTTGTAAAAATTCTATACAAAATTCTTAGTAATTAATTCATACAAAAACTATAAAATCTAAAAACTGACAATTATTTTCTTTATACATTTTTAAGTTCCAATTTGGATATTAAATGATAAATAATTACCTACCTATATGTAAATTATTTTAATATAATTTAAAATCATTATGTACTTATAGTCTCTTAGGAATTTAAATTTGTATGTATTTTATATTATGAATATTACAGAAGGCAATAACATTCTTGATTTATTATAATATATTATCTAGCAATGTACTATATAAATCTATGTTTTCTATTTTAAGGTATTTATAGACAAATGTTATTAAATTTTAAATCATATATGCTGATATAATATAATAAAAATATATATTATTATAATAATTTAATACTAATTAATAATTATACGTAAAAACAAAATATTTGAAAAAAATACTATAACACTAAATGTAAAATAAATAGCTATAATAGCAAGTTAAAAAAAAAAAAAAACTCTGTGATTTAGACTTATAGACCGTTTCCACTCAGAATCTTTATAAGAAGATAGAATTCTTATAAGTATACAATGATTTATCATTGAATTCAAATTTAACACGCCTATAATAATAGTGACTCACTCCACATCCAATATACAACAAAGTGGTACTTTTACCAACCTTTTATTTTATCATGTAACTATAAGTAAAAATTAATTTGAAACTTGTGTTAGAAACATTCATAATGCTTATACATAACGTTATATATTTTTTTGTAATTAATGGTTTAGAGATGTCCGGTATTAGTTCACAGTTTAGATTAAAATTTGGATTCAACATCAAAATGTTTGTTGCTTGTTAGCTATTTAATATAAATATAGGATTAATTTTAATATATAGGATATGAGTTTTAAAATATAAATTTCTAATTGTAATTGCAGTTATAATATAATATGTAGTATAATATAATAATAGCTAACTCAAATTTGTTCGTATTTTAAAAAAAAAAAAAATCTGTTTATGTAATTCGAAAAACACTTAAGTCGAATTAATTTTTACCTTTCTTGAAATTTGAGTTGATGAGTCTCAACTGTTATTAGATAGGCACGCACATGGGTAATTTATATGAGTAATTTCTTGATGTTAAAATTTATTTATTTATCACCATTATTTTAACTCGGTGTTTACATTCTTTGAATATTTTATACATCTAAGTAATGGTTTATAATATTATCATATTTTAACTTTAAGCATTGATTATACAATACAATTGTATATATTTTTTATTAAGTGATTGGTTGTATTAAATAATATAATATTACAATGAGTGAAAATTGAACACATGCAATATTATTTGGTGTTAACACTATTTTTTTATTAAAAGTACCATTATAATCCTTTATTACGAGTAAATTACGAGTATATTGTACTCGGTACAATTGTACTAGGTATCTTACATTATAAGACTCATTAATTTATTAACCAAATTTAGTTAAAAACTAATTGATTTGTATTTTAAATACAAGTTATATTATTATTATTATTATTATATTTTGTATCAATTGTTAGTAATGTTAATTGTAAATAGGTACTATTGTAAAAAAAACTGTATTTACAATTATTAATATATTTTGCACCTAAAAGCATAGCATATAACTCCTAAATCTAACTAAATTCACATAAACACCTTTTTAAGTATTTTTTTTTTTTTTTTTTTTTATACTATACCAGCAAAGCACTCCCATTTATGGTATACATAAATTAAAATAAATCTCCTTGTAGTTGATAATATTTTATTTCCAACTTTTGTAGTTGATGTAAGTATTTCTTGGGCTTGCTAATTATTTTTTGGCTTCATATTATTCTACATATACAAAATGTAATAATAATAAAAATATTATATAAAGTTTGAAAAATAATGAAAGTATAGTAACAAGGAATACAATAAATGGAAATTGTGATTAATACAAGAAACCACAAAAGTATTGAAAATCAATTAATTTGATAGGTTTTCAGAAACTTATTAATTATTATTTATAATTATAAATAAATATAAAACATTGGTATGTTACAATATATTGTCTCACCGTATGTACCTCCTAAAACATTAAAATACCTGTCTAAACATCAATAATAATTATTTTTTCTTTTGGATAACTATAAAATAATACATATTTTCAAAATAATTTTAATTTTGAATCTTATCTGAACAAAGAAACAAAAATTTAAAAAATACAATTATATGTTATGATGATTTCAATAAATAAAAAAAAAATTAATATTATCAGCAACTGATTTATAAATTAGATAAAACTTTTTTTTCGTTAGTAAACTTTGTAATGTACTCAAATAAAACTCTTTATAACTGTATACCTACTAACTATCTCGTGTAACATATATTACGCAGAGAAGCATATCGATTACCTTGTAATTTAATAAATAAATTGATCAAATAAAAAAAGTAATGTATCGATAAATTTAGGATGCATAAAATACCAAATTAACTATGATAGAGTTCCTACTTCCTAGTTCCTAATCACCTGATAATAATATGAATTGTGTTGATTTCTGGAGAAAATAAATAAGTATTTCACAAATACGAACTCAGATAAAAACTTACTAGTTTAAAAATTTAGACTTTTCAAATAATTTCTGTAGCTTTATTGTTAATTTCTTGAATAATTAACTGACTATCATCAAAATACCGGAAACCATGCTGTATACTTTATACTCTACAGTCATGCATAATTGGAATAATAATATAGAATTAACGTTCATTGTATATTATATTGATCATTAGTAATTTTATTCCAGGTTTAATTCATTACTCATTATATATTTTTATTAGGTACCTTTAAAGTTATCATAAATTACTAATTTAATTTGTACCTAAGTTATTAGCTATTTAATTTAAAATGGTTTAAAAAATATAAAAATGTTCGTACAGCAAAAATAAAAATAAAAATCTTTCATAACTTTGGAAAGAATTTATAAAAGTTAAATAAACTTAAATGTCATTACTTTTTGCGATTGAGCATATTACTATAAAAAATATTATAAATGCCTATTACTTATTGTGATTAAATTTTAACTAATGATACAAAACAAACAATTTTAAATATTGATTTAACAGATGGGATTGTTACTACTATTAAACACATCTTTATAAATAAATAATAATGCATATTTATTATTGAAATGATATTTGATTTGTAGATTTTAAACTAACACAATGGTAGATTGTTTTTGGGGCAAAGCCACTCAGATATTGATATCATCGATAAGTATTTTTCACTTATTAAGGTATTGCTCTGCGGTGTCCTTGAGGTCATACAGATGCTTGCAGATGATTGCGTGGATGCCCCACGGACTGTTTTCATTCTCAAAAATAACTGAACGTACTTCGCACACAGACTAAATCTTTATTGTATGTTTGTCGACTATAATAACATCTATACATCAGTTCAAAAAACTATTTGAATTCAAATTTTTGCAGCAAGTCACATTCATTTTTGTGTCAAATTTAAGTATAACAATAGCTGTAAATTAAATTCTGAAATTACTAGTTACAAGCACAATATGAAAATTCACATGTGATATATGTAAATCCCTCTTAACCTGCCTAATGTAAATAATAATTATTTTATAAGAAAAAAACATTCCACTATACGTGAAACCTATTTAGCCGAGATGTATTCGTAAGGAAAATAGTATATATTTATGTTGAAACCTACGTATAATATAAATATTGAACGCATACGTATTACTTCGGAAGTCGTTTTATACGCTAGGTATATAAATTATTCTCGGAGAGTTCAGCCTTTAAAGTTTCTATTGTTTAAAATAATATTTTACATTGTCCCATGTTAAGCCACGCGACAAGGGACAATATTTTGTCCACCGTCCAAAGTATATTCCATGAATATTGAAAAGCGTATAGGCACACTTATATACATTATATATATTCTCTCTACGAGAATAAACACCGATTTAATGTGAAATAAACACTAACGAATAACGATTAACGTTTTAGTGCAGAGGCGTTTCAATTAAAACTACATACAATTCGTATACAATTCGTATTTACACATCCGCTAAAATTACTATAATACATAGATTATAGAGAGATTTTACTAATTTGCTCCATGGAAACTCCGTTCTCCGCTGATGATTTTATTTATTTTACGAGTTAAAAAAAAATTATGATTTTACATTACCTATTTTACGTAATTATCTATTTTTACATTCAAAGTAGAAATATGAACTTGTTTGGGTTTTTCAATAATATTTTTTTCATTATTATTATTGTATTATACGTATACAATGTCAGTCAGAATATTGATGGATTGTTCGAGAATCATCATGATGTAACATAACTATATAATACAATAAATGCGGATACCAGAAATTGGAACTCCGAAAAATAGATTTTTAGATTTTGTTTAGGAACCACACTTATTCTGTTGCAGAAAATAGAAAATATCAACGAAATGCTATGCAGCGGCTCTGCTCGTCATAACATCCGTTAACAAATATGGCGATGACTGCTTTCAAATTATTTAGCATCGATATCTCAAACACAACTATTTCAAAACGAACTGAGCAAATCCGTCGAAAATAATGCTCACCGAGCGGTGTATCCGGTTTTTATTTATTTATTTGTGCAAATGACGCGTGTATGGTTTTTATGATTCGCATCAGCATTCAGCAAAGTGCGAACAAATCCGGACGATACGCTTTGCAATGGGCGCATACAATAAATACACAAAACTATTCACACCTTGCGAATTAATTATGCTGCACAGGCAAAATAATTTTAACCGTTAAATAGTACCGTGTGTTTCTCACACATCAAATGTTTATGGCCGTTTGAAATAAAGGGCACTTGTACTTCCGACGACTTATACTACGCGTTTTCGACCGTAAATTTTCAATATCAATAATATAGTACCTATATATGTTGCAATGAGTGACAAACTATATATTCATACTGAAGGTAAGTAACAATGGCACAGCGCCATGTAAAACGTTATGCCCGTGATCGCATGAAACCTGTGAGAGTTGAATAAACCATTGAAATGTATAATAAATACATTAATAATACGTGTATAGGTATTTATTTAAATAAACACACACAAATACGTAGGTACGAATAAAATCACTTGCATTTAGTAGTTCAGAACATTATTATTATGTACCTGATAAACTATTTATAAAATCAAAAATATAAGAAGGTACTTCGTAATATTCGTGTGTTCAGTGTTTATAATAATTGTGTATTAATAATAAAAAATTGTTCAAGTGAAAAAGTATAATATATATATAAATAACTTATAAAATAAATTACATTTCAAGTTTTACAGTTCCAACCCATGCGCATAAGTGGTTAAATCGCTTTCCCGAAATGTGTTATTTTAAAAATCGAAAAATCAAAATCCCTTCAAAATGATGTGTAATTATAAATTTCAACCAAAAATACCAAAAATATTCACCCATTATTGTACGTTTGTACTAAAAATTGCATTATTCAAAGCTTATCAATAATTAACTTATGAACAGTGACCTCATAAATAATGTTTTATTGTAATTGCTTAATTTACCATGGTATAATTTTTACAAAGTCGTTTTAGTCTTCAGTGTAATGTAATGTTTGGTATTAGATTGGAATTTTATTATTTTTTAAATAGGCGTATGCGTATACTTGAATAGTGTTGAATAGTTAGTAACGCTATCTGGACCTACCTACATAAAATGTTTATTTATTATTTTCTAGAAGATGGTTTCTTTTTTTTTATGTTTTAGGAGTATATTCTTATTTAGAAGATCTGAATAATATATTCAGCTCGCCATTAAATTGAGCTGACAGACCTTTTTTATATAGGTATCTTAAGTCATGCATTTGTTATTTTGTGTTTATTTTAATCAAAATATTCTATTTGTATTATCTTTCCTTATTTAAATCTTAGAAAAATATGGTTTGTGCATTTTTTATTATTATTATTATTATTTTATTTTTTTTTTTGAAGATCGGGTTCCACGATGCATATTTTAAGCCAGGAAATCCGCTCTGTTGTATAGGTATTGAATTTTCCTCGTCATTAAATAGGTCACTAGCTATACTGATTAATGGATTCATTCATTTTGAAAATTTAATTCAACAAAAAATAATTCAAGATAATCTGTCCACCAATATTTATAATTTATATATGATACAACTATACAAGTAATTAATTTTTCTATTAGTAAATAGTATAATATGGTAGTTTAAAGGTAGAACTAATTTTTGTCAACAATAAATTACACACATCGTATTATAATAATTGTTATAAAAATATTTCATAGAGATAAAATTAATATTGTTATTATTACTAACTGCTATTAACGTATACAAAACCCGAATTCGAAATAGATACGGGAGGTGTGAAGACCTCATGCGTAAATGGGTCATTGTTACTAATTTTAGCTGCAGTAACTACGGTCACCCTAACCAAAATATGATATCGTTTATTGTAGACCACACAATAAAACTACCCAAAGAAATAATTCAATGGAGAACATGAGAATATCGGAACATACTACCGAAGTTATTGGATAGTTAAAAAATTTAAATTTTAGTTTATAAAATCATAATATTATGCTTTGTTTATTGGTACCTATTCATTATTTAAAAATAATTGTATCTGCTTATATCTATATATCACACAATTTTTTATACCTTATGAATTATTCAGGCATGCAGTAGAATTTTTTGAATCGGCTCGTTGTATAAAAATCGAAGCACACAAATAATATTTTATAAGTTACAATAAAATAACGATTATTGTTATTTTTTGTTTAATATATAACTAAAAAAACCCTTGTATTAAATTGTCTAACTATCGCTATTTAAAATTTAAAATTTCAATTGTTGACTACTTAATAATTTGCGAATTTTCTATAATATTAAAATTTAAACGCATATGAAAAAAAATGTCACTATATATTTTTAAATAGTTTACTTATTGTTAATTTATGAGTTATCTTATATAAAATTTTCAAGCTTTCTTAGCAACAAACAACAATTTTATCTTACATAAATAATAAAAAAATTTAATTTAAAATTTCTCTAACAAATAAATAGCATAAATAAACCCAAAATATTTTGAAAGTTGTACCACGTCTAGAAAATGAAAACATAAATATTTCATTATTTTGTTTAAATTTAAAATTTTCTACAGAAAACATATAGTTTTTCATGTTTATCATAGAAAAAAATTGGTTTTGTCTAAAAATTGTATTATAGAAAAGTTCCCGTTGTATCTTAATTTTTTTGAAAAGTACTGAGAATATTTTTTTACCACCCGAAAGAAAAGTTTTATAATTCAAAGATTTTTATACCTCTAAAAAAATATAGTAAAATCAATACATTTTCATCACTCTGACCAGAATCTAAATGCGATGATAATTAAATTAAAAACCTATTACTATTTCAATAACAGTCAAATAAAACAGTAGACGTTAAATGTATAGTTAATATTTGATTTTGTATAAATTCTTATCATCACAATATAATGTGGTATATTAAATAATACATTAGAGCAATGTTTCCTAACCTTTTTAGCACCACAGACCGCTTTGATAATATTCTATAGGTTCGCGGCGGACTACTTCAATTTTGTGAAAACTGGGAATACCTTACTTTACATTTTATTACTTACTATTATTTTTAACACTAAACTAAATTATAACTAAAACTTAATGATCCTAATGTGATTTTTGGACTACCTATTACAGGCCCATGGGGCATGGACCAACAATTAGAAAACACTCCTTTAGACTTTAGAGTAAGATTTCGTTTTTATAACTAAAAATACATAAATCTTAAAACAATCTTATTTTTCAAAAAATATATTACATAAGCAATGTTCAATGTTTTAAACCACAAAAACCATTTTTAATGTAAAAAAAGATTATTACATTTTGTAAGATTCTTAATAATCTAAACAAACAATATTAATCGTTAAGACATTTTCATGTTTGAGTATGTAAAACAAAGTGAACATATTTTAATTAGCTAAATTGAAACGCGTTTAATTAATTTTCTCACTTACTTAAAGTGTTGAGAAAAATATTCTCCTAAATGTATACTTTGCCACACAAAAATTGACTACGGCGCCACTGCAACACGATATAGTGATTTTGTGTGTATGTTTGTGTACACTGCACACTCACATTACACATATACTCAATATAGTTTCATAATGCATAATAATACATTCACATCATATTCGAAATACTAACAAAGCCAGGAGCTTTGATCCAAAATAACAAAATGTGCGTGTTTTGAACTTATATCAATATTGATAATATTACAATTATAGTTCAAATAATCATAACAATACCTATAATAGTATAATACCAATGTTCACAGTTTGATGTAACTTATGCCAAATACTAATTATTCAAAACATTTGTAAATTAAAATATACATAATGGATGAATGGATTAAAATTATCTAATTTAACTCAATAACGGCGTTGCTTACATATATAACGCGTTTATAAATTATGAATAATTGCAAACATGATGCCTACTATTATAGGTGTATGTATATTAGATGAATTATAATTAAACTTTAAATGATTGCACAACACTATTTATCAAAAAGGTTCTTTAAATGTTTCGTAATTAAATCAATTCAAAAGATACATTATATTATGAGAAACGTTAATATGTAAACAACTTACTACCTAATAACCAAGATTAAGTAAAATATAAATCGAGAATTATATTTCACTCTGGCAGGTACGCCGAATAAACCTTAAAGCTGGATACTAATTGCAAATACACCGCACGCTAGCGGCATATGTTTATAATGGGATATGAGGATTTGATCCGACATCCATATGAAAACATAGATAAACTAATAGTATATTTTAAAACAAGATGACGTCAAAATGTTGAAAATAAATTAAGTTGTTATTTTGACAAATGTATCATTTTTTTCGATAAAATATCTATATCGTCCAGTTAGCACAGCAATCGTCAGCCGTCAGCCCTATTAAATATTATTCGATGAATTAATATGTTATATACTTATATATATATAATACGTGCGACATGTTATTCAGTCAAAATATTACATTTTATTAAAGGAATTCCAAGCCAAAATTTAAACTTTATAAAAAATGTTATCCTACGGGTCACTTTACTTTAAATTATTCTAGCCCTTCCCCGCCCCCTAATTAAAAATTCAAATAAATGTGCGCCTGTTTATACTCAAAATAATTACACATACGATTAACTGTTAAGTATTAAGATAAATTAATGACGAATACAATTTAATATTTTACCTGAAGAATACTTAACAGTGTACTGCAGCGAAGTAAAACTGACTAATTTTACTCTAATGAGTAATTTATAATAAACAAAGGTTAGCGCAGATATTATAAATGCGGAGAATTCCGAATTTGCACCCCGTAGCTTATTGACTTAGGCAATAATATCGTTATGCATAAACGAATATAAACATCAGGTTTTGGTCTCGGAATAGATTATAAGTATGTGATATATAATTTTAATAAATAAGTTATAAATAAAATAATTCACACTACTACTGAATGGATATAATTATGTTCTATGAATGTTTTTTTTTTTTTTTTTTTTTTTTTAATTTGATTTAAATAAACCCATATGTGATATTATGAAGTTAATTTACATAATATGAATAATATGTAAAAATAACAATGTGTACATTATAATAAAAATACTACTTAATACGCTAAAGAGTGTTTATATATTGTTAAAATAGATTGGTAGCGAATAATAACGATGATGAATTTGATTGAAATTAAAATTGAGTTGGAATTGATAAAGCGAGTTACACAGCGAGTGATTTCGGAAGTACTTATAATAGCATTTTTTCTGTCTATTGCGTATAAACGGCATTCTATAAAAATATATTTGAGTGACTGATTCTTAATCTAGTAATAATGACTTTAAACTTTCTGGGGAATTCAATTAAAAAAGGTTAGTTATGTATATTTGTTTAATTTTGTGTAGCTTGACGGATTAAGACTACCGATGATTGTATCATGTAAGCGTAAATTTAGGTGAGACAATTTTAGAGATAAATGATTATATGAATGATACCTATTGCATTTTTTGCAGCATGGTCGGCGGATTCATTTTCAATAATATTGGGTTAGCAAAAGATCCATCCATCAATATTATATACCTCGAAAAACACATTCACTTAATTTTATTGGTATATTTCTTGATTATAGGTACTTTAGTAGTTATGTAAATGTATGATAGATAATAATATAACATGTAATTAAAATAATTATTTTGTCTGTGCCTACATTAATAAGCTCTTATTAGTTAAATATAATATAATATGATAATTATTATTTACCAGCAACAAAATGACAAGTATTACTGTAATACATATTTATATATTAAAATTTATTCTTATCTTAATTCTGAGCTATAAATTTTACAAATAAAGATTAGTTATCCAAATTGTTAACGAATTAATTTTAATTTTATATTTATAAGTTTCTTGCTGCACTTTTATAAAAAGAAAATCATACTTAAATGGTTTTTTGAAAAAGCTATATTTTATTTTCTCCATAATAAACACTAAACAAAAATACCAAGAGCCATATTCTTTAAAATTCAAATAAAATATAGGTATACATAAAGTGATACTAATATGTAATAACCATTAATGTATATACATTGAATTTATTATTTCTCCAGTAAAAAAATTAAAACAACTTAAAATAAACAAAACAGAATATTTCCTACACGTAAACTATGTTTTGTCAAATTATTTTTTTTTTTAAATTTATTTATACAATAAGTTAGTATACTCGAATATTTTTTGAAAATATTTTTATACCTGGTTACCGGTTACGTTTATGAAATCATAATACATATAAATAAAATACAATTTAAAAGACCATTATATACATTTTTATAAAATCTAAACCGTGCGTTGTGTACTTTATTAATATATTATACACCGTATTTCAATAAAATACAAACAATTTATCGATAATGTAATGTGAATATTAGTTTATAGACCTACCACCGAAAATCCGTCTCTGTGTTTCATCCCATTCAATGCTGACACGACGCCAATTTTTAGCAGGATTTATGGTCTTGTATAATGGCTGTTTTTTGAATTTGCCCTTGACACACAACAAATAAAATTTTTTGTAAAAAAAAAATATCCACACGATACTATTTATTCATTAAAATAAACAAAAACATAGATGAATTAAATATTTAGTAAATAATCCCGTTATATAAGTAAAAATCATAATATAATATACAATATCAAAATAATATTGCGCTTTGTATACATTCTATGTAAATTAATTAAAAGAAAAAATTCTACAATTTGTAATCATGAATAATATGATATTGGGTTATAGTTTATTTTTTAGACGATAGTTTTCAATCATTTTGAAGCAGTACAAGAAAATGGGTTATTATTATTTTAATTTTAATTTTTTTTTTTTGATTCTAATTGCAATTTGTTCCTATTATTTCATGTTAGCTACAAACTTTTATAATATGCATTACACACATTATAAAATTATTAAGATTCATAATATTTATCATACTTGGAAATAAAATATTCCTCTCTTCAGTATAAACATTTTAAAAATTAAATTAACTTTTGATTTATAATAAAAGCAACCGACCTTATTATTTCTCATTTTAAATTCTAATGCAATCTAAAGTGTTATCACTATAATAATTTAAAATTTAGAGGAGCGGTAGGGGGGAATATGCGCAGAGAGAGGAAATTATTTCGGCGCGTTTTGTTGAGAATTAATCGATTTGATTAAACCGACCACATGAGTTCCAATGGAGGGTTGACGTGCAGCTATTTCATCCGATAGTATATAACATTAGATATGTTTCATTATAGCTACGGTATGACGGTATCGCTGCAAACGGCGCATGAGCTGATTTTTTTCAAATCGCTTTAAGGTTTATCATACCCCGTATTACCGTGACCACCGAAGGATCATTGTACAAGCTAAACGTCCTTTATAATAATATGCGTTTATACACACGATATTATAATATTTTAACTCTGTGTCGGTACTTGAAGTGTGGTAGATATGTAGATACCCACACGCAGTGTCGATTAATTATTGTTAACACACACGATGATGTAAATTATAATAATTAATATTAATTTTATTGTGGTGGCAAAGGGGAAAAAACGTAATTATTTTACCGGGTCCGCGAATGGTTTTGACGGTATGTCGACGGGAATCGAACGACCCTCTGGCACACCAGAAGTTAGTTCACTCATTGTTTTTGAAGTGCTGTACACGAAGGTGCAAACCATGTCCCGCCTGTCGGCTGATACGTCATCGAGACTGATCTGAGGACACTTGAAAACCCTGGGTCTCGTCCTCAGGATATTCGATCTTGCGTCTGCTTTCTCTTTATTGTACTCAATCACTTTCTGTAAAACCATGCACATTAATAGACTACCATTTACAACGTGTGTACATAATATATTATATTCTGTATATGCATTACGCATACCTACGACCTTTTGTACGTTTTGAGTTTGGACCGATTTTCATCTATAAGTATAGGTATTATATATATCCAACACTACATAGTGGTTAGTGTAAGAATAAATAACTATATAGATAAAGGTTTGATCCTACACGAAAACGGTATACTATCTATTATTATTTTATGATATAATACATCACAAAAACGCATTTATATGCATATTTATAATAGAACCAGCTAAAATGTTTATTTTTACTTATAATACTTTTTTTTCTTTGTATAGGTTAGTTAGGTACAATGAAAGTCTATGGGGGTAAGGCCATCCTTTCGATACTATCTCAAAGATTTTTTTCATGCTTATATTATCGTTTAATAGGATTTTGTGGAAAATTGTACACGCGCAATATGAATTTAGACTCATCTTGTAAGCAGAGATTTAGAATCTGTGCATTTTGTAGATAGCTGTTTACAATTTATAATGAACTGAAAAAAATAAATAAAAGGTTACTTTATGCAATAAAAAATACACGTTGTAACTGTTAGGTTAGTTTAGGTAGGTAACCTACTTACTTTGGGAATGAAACCAAAATTGTCCTAATATTCATAAATCATAACAGATTTATGACTTCTACAAGAATAAAAATAATAGGTAGTATAGTTTGATATTGTGAGTTACGTACAAAAAATAAAACTTTTGGATTGTTCAGTTTTATCAACAGATTCTGTTTTAGAGTAAATCATTTTTTCATTGATGATTTAACGCAATGTATACGTACCTACTGATTTAATTCTACAAAACTGCATGTATCGTCCAAAAATATATAGTACAAAAATAATTCCATTTACACTACGTGTTTTTATAAAAAAAAATGTATTCCTACTTAGTACCTTAACACATATTAAATACATATATTATTACATTAAATTACGTCATAATATTATATAATAATCATATATTATAATATTCGAGACCGGATTTAGAAATGTGGAGGCTCCGAAGGACCCTTACACATTACTTATTAACTTTCTTAGGCCGGATATTTCAGTTTTCATAGTGTGATATTATTAATATACAATAAATTATCTGCAAAATTCGATAAAATAATTAAATTATTATAATTTATAACACACCGATCGAAACTCTGTGGTTACATTAATTTAAAATAACAAGAGAAATACAGTTAGTGAAACCCCAAAGTTAATAATTCGAAGTGAATTCGATTCCCTTGAAATAATAAACGTCTAAACTCAATAAAAATGTAATCACGGTAAATTTTCAATAGTGTATAGCCCTATATGGCCCAAGTATTTCGAAGGATATAATATCGAAAATGGCCTTAGACCATGCGATATATCTTGTTTTATCTGTCTTTCTCACGCGACGAAATCGTTCAACTCCTTAATCTGTAGACTATAACTCTGTAATTGAACCCGAATGGGTTCATCACGGATTTAAAAAAAAAAATCAAATAACAATACGTTATTTCTATTTAACCAATGGTTTTAAGAAAATAATAGTTATTTATAACTTTTCTAAATTAATAAATAAACGTGACAACATTAAAAAAAAAAAAATAGGTAAAAGGAAAAATATGATGTTCATACTAAAGTAAATAATATCATAATATTTTGAAAATTTTACTATACTTACCTATATAATTAAAATATACATAAAAGTTTGAAGTCCAAACAAATAACGTTTTTGAATTATATTCGTAACAAAATAATTAACATCGTTATTCGTCATTAAATATGTTATTTATCCCAAATTTTAAATATTAATAAAATAAATATAAAAATAATCATCTTTGTACATTTATTAGATTTTTTAATGCCCGTATGGAATACTTATGAGATATTATATTGTATCAAATTTTCATACTTAAGATATAAAAATTGAAAATGAATTTATATAATATTTATTTTAAAATGCTTGTAGTTAATAATTTTTTTTAATGTTAACGAATTTTGTAAAAAAAAATGACCTCCATATAAATTTTTAAAAACATTGTGTCTAAATATTATTAATAATTTTATACAAATATAAAAATAACTTAATATGTGGAATCTTGTATTCAATTTTCAAAAATTTTGACACACAATAATGTTTATTAGCATTTGTAGAAAAAAGTCAATAATTTCTCATACCTACAAATGGCTCAAAAGAGTAACATTTTGAAAATTACATAATGTAGGTAGGTATATAAAATAATAATTTAAATAATTTGTGTAAATTTGTGAAAATTGCAAGTATCTGCGTTTAAAATAAAATAAAAATCGTTTGGGAATACATAGTTATTAATTTATTATACAGGTTATCCATAATCATATTATAAATTTAAACTTAAAAGAATTATAAAAAATTAATTTGACTTTCTGGTAGAATTTTTTTTTTAATAAAGGTAACAAAACCTATAAAGAACCCTGTATTAAATTTTAAAACCATAGATATATTATACTGGGCTAATAATTTTTAATCGACATTTATAAAAATAAAACTAAAAAAAAATCAAAAATAGTTTAAAAAGCTTCAAAATATTTTTTAAATTCTACCATCTATAAAAAAAGATAATATAAAAGTTTGATGAATATTTTAAGATTATTATATCATTATCATAATTACTATTTTCTCCCCCCTCCCCTACCTGAATTATTAAGAAAAGTATGGAAAATTGCTGGCTTTTATCCAACTATATGCATCCAATTTGCTACCAGATATCATGCCTGAAGTTAAATATTGAAGAATTTTTACTGCCTCAAAGATGATAATAAATAGAAAAAAACACACATCATAAAATCAATATATCCGCAATACCTACATCCATCATTTTCGTAGGTAACTAAAATTATTTTTTAATTTAAGTAATTAGTTTCCTTTATAATAAATATTATGTTGAACTTTATTTAACTTCATATACAGGAGTCAAACAAACTTTTTTAAACCTATATTGTATATATAAAAAAAAAATATTGACCAATTAATTTAAGATAACAGTTATCAGTATAACAAAATGTACTTGTTACGATAATATTGTCAATCATATAAATAATTACTAAAATTAGACTTTTTATTCATTTAGACTCAATTTTGAACTAAATAATAAAATTACAAGTTGTTGACTTATTTGACCTTATAATATCTAATACTTTTGAACTACAATCTATATCTTAACATACATTTAAATCGACTAACTTTATTTTGTAAAAACTAACAGAGTAATATTTTAAAACATTCATAATTTTAAATAATTATTTTTTTTTAATCAATGTATAAGAAAACAAAATAATTCATTAAAAATATAGATATAAATAATATTGTATAATCGGTTAATAAACTGACCATAATTTATCGAGAAACGGCTGATCTAAGTATACACTATGTAGGTTCAGCATATCAATAAGGCAGTATATTTTAAGTTGGTGTAAATAACAAAGTTCCACAGCTACTACTTGAAATTTAATTAAACTTATGTGTTGCTTAAATCAACAGTGGAAATCAGATATAGACCTCGCTGCTACTTAATATGCTATTTAAGTAAAATTTGATAAAGAAAATTTTAAAACATTATTAGAGTTCAAAATTTAGAGAGCTCTAGCGCAATAATTGAAACTAATTAGTCTAATTAATAGGTCTGTGAATTATATGTACTTAGAAAGAACATTGAATTATATTTTCAAGCTTTTTAAATTACTATTAACAATGTTATCAAAGATTAATAAAAAAAAACGCTAAATTCAAACATTTCAAATAATAAAAATGTATAAATAGGTGTAAAATTAAAATTCCAAAATATTTTAAAAGTTATATCGTTTTTATAAAATTATAATTTAAACATATGCTGAATATTTCAAGTCTTTCAGATAATTTATTTTCAAATTACAAACAAAAAACAAATTGATTTTAATAAATTGTTTTGCATAAATATTTCCTTGTACAAACACAATAAAAAAGAAAAAATGACCTGAATATTTTTTAAAATATGCAATAAGAATATAAAATAAAACTTTCAAATTTGAATTTATTTTTACATTAATTAATCTATGTACCAGTACTAAAAAAAGATATGTCAACGCTAAAAAAAATGCATTTTCATTAATTTAATTATAGTTTTACAATGGATCATAGTAATATTATGTAGGAAAACACAAGATAAAAAATGTGTATCAAATTAATTTTTGAATCATAATTTAATCATTAGTGAAACCAAAAAGTATGAAATTAATCGCAATTAAGAGTTAAGAAATAGTGTGAATCCACAACGCTAAAAGTTATGGCTTGTGTAAGAAGAAAAATAATGGAATATTTTTTAACACTTTTAAGTCGTACCAAAAAAAAAATAATTAATTCACAAATAAAAGAAGCCCAATATCCTATAGTTTGTAAGACAATAATTAATAGTAAATTAAAAAACTAATACAATATAATTAGTAGATCTATGGATCTTGTGTAAGATAAATAAATAGCTAAACATTCAAAGATATAAATATGAACACTAAGGAGACGTTTGTTGGCAGACAAACATAATAGTCACTTAATAGTCTTAAGCTAAAATAGGAAAACAAGAAGATATTAAATGAAGCGGTATCGGTGGTATTGGATAACCAAAATTGTCAATTAATAATTAAATACATAATTTGGCATCAGCAAGTACCTAAATCCAATAATTATACGACTGTAGTACGTAGTCAGTGCATTCCAGTCGAGTAATTTACTAGACAGATACATTTCTCGTATTATTATAATTATATGTTTCGCATACTTCAGTGGGATAATGACAAGGTGGTTGCTGACTATTCAAAATGGGCTTCGGATGGCAATCGAAATCGAAACGCAACCTTTGAGCATACGGTATCGACTTGAGTGTCTCTACGTTACAAAATGACTGTGGTGCCAGAATCTGTTTATGTTCCGCATCGACTTTAAATTCGTATCGGTCCCAGTCGAAAATCCGTTGTCTCTCCGCCAAGAAAGGCCACTTAAAATCCGAACGATTAGTCGTATCGAAAGTATTTGTCATCTGAAATGTGTGTAAATAAAATATTATAATAAATATATATATATATATACCAGAGTATAGAATAACTTCTTGTCATATATATGTTTCTTTCACAATACCAAACAACCAAACGTACGTCATTACGTCGCCGAATTCGTCGCCCAATAAACAATGCTGTTGTTGTGCATCATAAGAACACGATATTCGTGATGATTCTTAGTCGAGCTAGTATACACACCACCTGCTTGTTATATGACTCATCTTGTGCAGCGTAATCATTTTTGTGATTTTGGCAGTTTTTTTTTTTTTTTTTTTTAAATATAATTATCTTTTCATCCGACTTAACAGTAAATACACACAGTTTCTTGTGATGGTGTTTATTCGTTTATAGAATAAGCCAATGAATATACGCCACTTCAGCAGGTGAGAATGATTGCAAGAGTAATTGAAAAATTATACAACCAAAAGGATATTACAATATTATTATGTACATACATAAATGTAAAAAACACATAAAAATGCTCTCTTAGAATAGACGGAGCGAAAATACAAACAAGAATAATACATAATATAATTACGAAAAAGTGGTCCTTGGTTTTATATTTATTTTCTGTGCATAGCACCTCTACCTCTCTTTGCTCCTGATAAAAATAAGTAATAATATTGAATTTAAAATACGAGTAAATATAATACGTATTTTAACGATATTTTGATGAATATAAAAACCTTTTTTTATTAATTTTTTATTGAGTCAGGGATTACAGTTTAATTGGAACCAAACAATACTCAGAAAACGTATCGTTTACAAATTTGTAATCGCTAAACACAACATCCCTTATTATTATTTTTTTCTTTGTGTGTAAAAAATATAATATTATAAACATGTTCATTCATTTTAAATGATTTGTACGTAGACGCCATATTATTTTTCTCAAGACTAGTCTATTATATTTGAATCATATTGATCAAAGAGTATATTAGAACACAACTCGCTGCAGTATATACTATTTAAATTTTTTTAAACTAAAATATTAATGTTTACGTAGTTTAAAAATAACATAAAATCATATTTATTATTATATATTATAATTCTGCACATAATATTGTGTATGTATTTAAATCATGATAAATTTCATAATATTTAAAACAGAAAATAAATACTAAACGAATTTTACAACGATGCCACGAGTTTATGTTAGAAAAATTAGAAAAATATGAAATTGCAAGTAAATACAAGACATTACATTACATATTATGCAATTGTTTTAATTTTATTTTTATCAATATATTACAAAAAATGTTTTGGTTAAAAGAAAACCCGGTAAAATATTCAGGTTTAATTTGTACAGAAATATATTTATTTCAACGATGAATTTAAGTAAAAATCGGAATTAAAACATTTAATTTTTCGTGAATTTCAATTAAAGTATAGTATTTGCTAAAGAGATTAAGTTCTAAATTTTATTCCATATAAGTTCCCTAACTCTACGCACTTCATTATTTTGGCAGATACGCCAGATAGCATTGCAATTTGATTCTTGCTTAATAATTCATATTAAATTATTAATAATTTATTCTTAATTTATAATTATTCTATTAAAAACATACCTCATTTTGTATCAAAGTATTTGCATAAAACAAACTAATATAATATTGCAAGTATTATATTAGTTTATAATATTGTTCCAAAACATTGAGTAATATTAATATAAACAATGTATTCTTATATTATAAAATGTTATACTATGTAATATTCAATAATATTATAAAATTAAGTTAAATGTATATTATATATATTTAGTGGAATCTACAAGTTAATTATTATTGTTAATTTTTTTTTTAATATTACTATTAAATATTATGCTTTATTTATTTGATTAACTATATACATGAAATAAGCTTGCAGTGGTCACAATTTACAATTTAATAATACATTTTTTGAGTTTGTTTTTTAGTCCTCCACTATTAGTTTAATTTGTTAGTATTTTATAAGAATATACTTTTATAAGTTATATACGTTTATTTTGATTACACGGCGTTATAGATAGACAAATCAGGTACATCAATCACTGTCATGGATTCATTTTCCAATAGAATTATTTTCTCATAAGTATAATAATTTTTTTTTTCATAATGCATATGAAATTTATTTAATAGATCAAAATACGATATACTTAGGTAAATAATTTAAAAAAAATTAAAGTCAAAATATAACTCAATATTTTTATTATATTGTAATTTATAACTGAATACAATAGTAGACAACTTTTAATGAAGTATAATAATAATTATACGTTTGTGAACTTAGCGGAACACAAGTAATAGAATTTTATTGAAACAATTTCATTGATCATTTTTTGAATATTGTCTGAATAATTTTACAATTTGTTAGATATTCGTTAAAAAGTTATCATTAATATTTCAAAATCACTGCTAAGTATTAACACCAACGGCCAAAACTTCAAAACAATCCAAAATTATTTATTATGGTTTGTGAGACATCGTTGGACAGATTCTATAATCTTTTGACGGAACATATTTTATTTTATACTGAATGTATTACCAGACTTTGTCAGGGTTAAAATTAATCCATCTTTCTATTGTTTTCCGTTTTGATTCAGTTGAAACTCAAAATGCAAACTACGATAATTAATTTTATGCATTTCCACTTCTTAGTTTTGAAAATATTTTTGACAAAAAAAACTAGAGTCTGAAGATTCATTGAATGTTATCTACATCCGTATTCGATTTTAAGATTTTTTATTTTTATATATATATGTATTATGTATATATTTGTAAAAAATCAATATACCTATTTTTACTAATTATAAGTTATAGATTATATAATCTATAACTAATAGCAATCATTTAAGTATTCAATTTTCATGGGTTAAATTCATTATTATTTTATACAAACAATAGTATGTACCTATTGTACCTATGTGGTGCTACACTATTCTGTGTGAATTACTTCTTTTGACTCTATTACATAGGTCGTCGTGTTGCTTTCATTTCACGCACAGACATCTTATATAGTCCAAATAATGACAAATTCCGTTTATGCCACATGAAGAAATGACCAAAACAATTGTTAGATAGGATAATATTTAATTATGTTATATGTATGTCATTAAGTTCTTGGGCGCTACTATAAGAATTATTTGTTTACTTTTTATGTCAACATTATAATTTAAAATGTACAAATAAATAATTATTTTACTGAAATAGCAGTTTGACATAACACAATATTCATAAATCTGCGTTAATATGTATAGTACAGTATAGTGAACGATTCTTAAAGATGTTGATTGATTGATTTATTATAACAAAAAAAATAAAATATATATTTTTTAAAATCAATTTAATGATGATTTAACACAGTTCAGGGTGATTCATCAAGCACACCTACCCTTCATCTTATACTTCATTTTATACTTAAATAAGTTATTTAATCAGATTTTGGTATTTGGAATTTTGAAATATATTTAAAGCCTTATTTATAGCAACATTTTCAAATACTTAAAATTGTTATCCCGTTTAAAAAGTATCTTGTGCTAAATTTAAAAGAACTGTTTATGAATTATTAAACGGCATAATATATTAAAAATAATAGATCATTTTTAATATATTTTCACATCAAATATAAAATATATATAATTGTTGTATTTAATATACTTATTATAATCCGACAATTTTTACAAACTATTGTAACAATTTAACAAATATTAGTTACTATTATTTATAAATCATCTTAGTTCATATATCTTCTAAACCTACTGTCATGAAATATTATCCTTAGTATTTCGTAGACAATAACTCAGAAACAACTACTCGTACAAACATTATAATAATTTACGATAAAATATGGTTTTTATTTGAAAAAATGAGTTTATATAGTCATATAATAAACCTTAAGTTATGATAAAAATCGAAATATTTGAAAATATAATCAATAAAAATATTTAAAAATTCTAAAACTTAGAATTTACATATAATACATGCATTAGGAAAAATTTGGAGAGCATGCTTAGTAAATCAAACTATATATAAATTTATACTAATATATCATCGGTTAAGATCAATGGTAGTATCGAAATAAATTTTACTGTCAATTATTCGTACTGTAGAAACTAGAAAGTAATAAGTATAACCTGTCATCAAGACTAGAATAAGGCAATAAATATTTATCGGTGAAACACGATTGAGCACAGTCCCTATTTTGAAACAACCCGATTGAGCACGGTTCATATTTTTTAACAACCCGATTACAACCAGCTAGACTACACGCGTATTTTGAAATACTAGTACCTATACATAAAGCCGGTGGAAATATTTGTCAATCTGTGTGCTTTACTAGTCGTATGGGAG
>VUJU01001208.1:0-64343 GCA_009835225.1 Aphis craccivora
AAAAATACAACTAGATCGTTTATTTTTACATTTGAGATAATATTCTAAAAATAACAAGAAAAAACCCAGATTTTGAAGATAGAAAAAAATTTTCAAAAAAATCTTCACTGGGCCATCACAGCGAGTACGCGTATACTAGTGACCTCATTCATTTCAGAAACACCCTATTAAAACAAAGTAACAACTAACAATAGTAACATATTTTATGAAGGGCTTAAGATGACTCAGGGAAGGCTACCACCTGAGCTATAACTACCTATACGTTTACTTTTATTTAAAAAAAAGGTTAATAGTAATTTTTAATAATATGTGAATGCGATGTATTAATAGGACAGGTGAGTACATATTTTGAATTGTTATCTGAATTTTTGAATGCACAATGAGAAAATAATTGTTTTTTTTTTTTATTAAATAGTTTTTAATAGTATTTAATATCAATCATTTTCAAACAAATAAAACTAATTTTCTCATAAAAAAAAATTCTTATGAAAAAAAACCCATCAATAAAATGTCAAGCATGCGGCTATTCAATATCAATTAAACATAATAATATGGCCATATAGGTATTTATGGAATGAAAAAATACAAAAGGACTAGCAGAAATGCGACATATTAGAACACCTTAGTCTCTTTTCTATGACCTTAGTCCTGATGAAAATATTATTAAAAAAGTATTATAAGATAGCTATTTATAAAAAATATTAAATTGTACAATTTAGCTTATGATTAATAAGTATTAATTAAAGGCAATGGTCTAATTATCGATGTTTTTAGATTAATATAATATAAAAAAAAAATTCACATTGATATTAGAATTACCTACCTATTAAGTGCACCAATAACACTTACTACCTACTTGGCACTTGCTACTATTTACCTAAATCGGTAAGTATCTACTACCTACAATGATTAATGAATAAATTAAATATTATATATTATGTTACGTATACGGTATACATGTCGACATGTCGTTTACCTACTCATCTAAATACTTATACTATGAAAAAAAAAAATAATACTAAACAGCATAATATTTAATAATATATTGTAATTTTTAATTTAAAATAGTTTTCATAAAATAAACCCATCTTACATTTATTTTAGAATTTTTAGTAATTACTAATTAATAATTATTCGTTGGTTCTTTGCTGGTTAAAACATAATTATATTATATTCTTGCTATTAAAATTTTTTAACTACAGAGTCCTGAGTCACAGAGATATTTTAAATCAGTTACAAATATCAATACTCAAAAGTCATGAAACCATGAAGATCTTTTTATTATTGTTTTTTTATCTTTTTATCTTTAATCTTCATGGTAGTTACTAATGGTACTATATATATAATTATATATTATAATAAGTATAATAAGTGTTAATTAATAATTACACTGGCCAAATAGTGTAAGAACCATAAAACATTTATAAATAGCTAAAATAGGTAGGTGCAATAGACGTGTGTAGACTTCAATTTCAGGTCAAGTCTGGAACAATTAATGCCCCAATACTTGGACGCAATGCCTAATCTTTTTTTTATAATACATTAATATGTAGATTCTAATTGTAAATTAAAAACTGTGTAAACAGAATCAAGTTATATGAGCATACGACATTAATGTGCTAATTTCTAGACATATATTTTTGAAGTTAAATATTCATGATCTCCTCGAACATATTGTTATAAATTATAATTAAATATATGCCTGCATAAATTTAAAATTGTATTATATACCTATATATGGGGGCGAACTGTACTAGCCCTATGTCCACTACATACATTACATATTATTATATTAACATTGCATAACCATTAACCTGTGAATATAAGTATAATGAATAGGTAATAACTAATAATCTATTTTATGATCACCAGGTTCCACGAACTAAGATGTCTTAGTTCGTGCCAGGTTCCGAATCTGGGTGACCAGCCGCTAGGTTTGTTTACTAAATTTAAATATTATGGAACGGGATGTCGTTGGTTCATGGAATAATCAAAAATTAATTCGTACCCGAACCGTGGTTTATTTACAATTTAACCTCAACACGTGAAGAAGGTGCTTAGGTGCCATTTCAACATATTTTTTATCTCCCACTCCGCTTCGTGTTTCAAGATTTAAATTCTCACAGAATAAACGTCATTGTGAAGTTCAAACTCTAAGTTTTAAGTCTTAGGTAAATACAATGTAGTAATTGATATGCAATACTTTTTGTTTTCAAGTACTTGTTACATTTCTACATTTTAATAAATCTGTTCTAATCTCGTCTCAGTTCACTTATGACTATTTAGTGACTAGGTATATTCTGAATTACTGTTCAATATTTTTATTATAAGGTAAAATATTAATTTGTAGTAACGATATAATAATATATTAAATTGTACAAACAGTTAATTTTAACAGGAACAAAGCAAATATTTTAAAATGAGTTTAAGAACGAATACTAATGAACAACGGTTAAAAACTGGTGGAGAAGATCACTTACTTTTGCAAGAAAATGTAGTAAAAAATGGCAATACGTTACTATCCATGAATTCAACCATGAATTCTAAAGGTTAATATGATTTTTATAGTTACTTTTTTGTATATTTATGTTTTTTTTATAGTTTTCCAAGAGGAAAATTATTATTTTAAGAAATTGTAGGATATGCATGATTTTCTGAATGCATCCTATTTGTAGGATACCAGGCTGAAAATAAATTTCATGTAAATATAATTTAAAGTATGAATATTTTAATTATTTTTCTTAAACTAAACAGTAAATAATACCTAATAAATAAATAAAAATGTTTTAGATTATCATGATGGACAATAAATTGATAATAAGAAAAAACTTTAACTAAATAATATAATATTCTAATTATTTGAAGTTATTAATTTTATGATCGTATTGATCTATATAATTCGGAATGTACTTATAAGTATGAATGTAGTCTTTAGTGGAACATCCAGCATTTTAAAGTTGTTAGTAATCTGTACAATTTGTATATATATTATATAATATTTAATTTTTTCTATATGTAATACATTTTCTTCCTTATTTAATAATTTTTTTCAAAATATTTACCAACTGTTTCACATAATATAGTTTGCCTTTTTAACTCCTATAATAACTTATAAACTATTGTGATATATTAATATCTGAATATTTAAGTATAAAAATTATTTACTTATATGCTATAAGCATTCTTAAAAAAATATATTGGACATTGCTAATTATAGTTTATTAGGTAAAAAATAGTTTTATAAAATTAATTTTACTTTTTCATCTAAAAACTATTAAAACACTTACTTATTACATTATTATGTTATAAGTTAGGTGAATGTTTAGTACAGTGGTGATTTGACAATTTTATTTGACCGGGGCAAGCCTATAATATACCACCCACCCACCATTGCACAAATTTGATATTTCACTAAATAAAAAATCAGTTTGATTGTGCTATTATATAGTACTAATACTTTAATATTATAATGTATTAATATATAATATTATTTACTCATAATATATATCAGGGGTCTCCAATCTTTTTTTACGGCAGGCCAAATTTGATACAGTGGAACCTCGATTATCCGGGGTAATGATAGGGAGGGGGTCACACGGATAAATGAAAATTACGTTTAATCGAGACTTTTTATAACAATGAAAGATGTTATGTATATATATATTATAATATAATATATTATAATGTTATAAAAATGATTTAATAATTTTATACATAGCTTATAGGTACAAATGGGTTTTATTCTTTGCAATATTTATCGATTTTGATGAATTCTCTATCCATTTTCATCTTATCGAGTATTTGGTATGGCCATAATGTATTGCTTTTTTACATAAATCAAATGTCTTTTTTTGGCTTTTTTATATTTTAAATACTTTTTTTTATTAATTATATTGCCTTCAAATCTGAACCCTAATAATAAGTTAGGTAAAGCTATTTCAGACAAATTCAATATTATTAATGATGATCAACCGACCACCCACCCTAAATTTTGACCAGGACTTCGCCCCGGTCTTATACATGTTCAAACTGCCTCTGGCTTAGTATATTGTTACCAAATTTTGAAATCTTCAAATCGGATAATCATTTTATTATTTATCACATATACTTAAATGGAAATTAGTATATCCTCTTTTTATTTAAATATTTATTATATAATAATAGTAATATTTATTATTATTAATAAATACAAATATACATTATTATTTATATAACAGAGTTGTTCAGAATGAGATTGTACATCAGCAGTACACTTGTGTTCAATGGCATGGTTTAAGGTTTTGTTCTGGAGCGCTAGTGTCACGAGCTTTATTGGAATTATTGTCTCTTTATAGGTATTGGTGGGGGGAGGGGAGTTGTTACTGACACACAGTGACGAAACCTGGTTGCCACCGAAGTATGATCTCATTCTGAACAAAATATAGTATAGACTGTAGAATATTAAATTTTATTTTCTCTCAGCTTCTATTAACAGACAATAAGTAAGAGACAAACTAAATAATCGGCTAGGACATTAGAACATGTCTTAAGACCGAGATAAATGGCAAGCCTAGTTTAGCAATTATATTAATATTAACGATAAAGTACTTAGTGAGTTTATGAATTTGATGAGTTGTAATGATTCTTGTTCCTGAGCAGAGTTAATGATTGAACACCTGAGAATTTAAACAACCAAATGTTTATAGTCTTTAACACTTTCTTATGTTATTATTGAGTTACCGTAATATAATTACTAATTTATGCATATTAAATTTTATATGTATGAGATATTTTACATATTCTTGTTTTCTTTTTAAGATTTTAATTTTTATTAAGTATCATGTATTTATGTATATAACTGCTCACATTTATTAGATAAAGGTTATTAGTTTAAATATTGAAACATGTGAATTGCAAATTTATTTTATCTTTGTCATAAAAAATACCAATTATGTGACTTATGAAAAATTCTGAAGGTAAAAACTATAGAGATAAGGAAAAACTAGTACATTCTTTGTAGTAGCAGTTAAAGCTAGTATTTAATTTGATAACTATTTGCAAATATGTTAGCTTAGAAAGTTAGAAATGGTATTAGTAAATAACAACTACTGTACTGTGTACAGTATTTAAATGTTAATTAAATGTTTAGTAGATACTCAGACAGTGTTCATTAATTGCATTTTCTTAATATAATTTAATAAAATCTTTATTGAGGTTATATAAAAAATTATTTGAAATAGCTCAACTGATGTACCTATTTGTATATTATTAATTAAAAAATTTTCATATCTTTGGTTTTTGTTTTGGTATTACTGTGATTTTACTTTAAAATTATAAAATCTAGAATTTATGAACTACATAGGTAGTAGAAACTAACGAATGTTAAACATTTTATTGCAGTTTTGTGTAACATTTTGTAATATGAATTTATAGTTATGAAAAAATATTATTTGTGGTTACTAAGGTATAATAGTGTGTTTGTTTTTGGAAAAGTAATAGTATTAAAATTGGTTTGTAGCAACTTAAATGAAATAAAAAAAACATTCTAAAAACAGTAATACATATTGACATGATTAGTAATTACTAATTAGTATTGTTCACCTATGGGCTATGATAGAATCACCAAAAAAAGTAAAAATAAAAGAATATTAAAACAATTTGAACCAATATTTTATACAGCCAAAAAGCTTGTAAATTAAAATTTAAAATTTATTATTAGGTAGTAATTTTTAGAGAAACTAAGAAAAGCTGAAAATATAATAGACTTAATAATTTAAAAAACGTTAAAACATCAAAATTTTTGATTTTAACAGCTAAACACAATATTCTCCAAAGTTTAACAGCATATTTCTTTATATTCTACAAAAAAAAAAAAAAAAAAGAAAAGAAGGCATATTCGATAATGTTAAACCATTATTATTTTACTATGGCATATCTTCATATAAATACAATTAAATATGCAATAGGTATGTGTTATCTCTATAATATTATTATTGTATAAATGAAATGCAGATTTTAGAGAATTTTCGATAAATTGAATTGTATATTTACTTAAGTACCTTGCTAAATAGTTATTTCGAACATTTTCAGTGTAATAATCCTATTCATTGCTAATAACTAAAATATCATTAAATGATTTTAAATCAATAACTACGTATTACTATATTAGTATTTAGTGCCTAATTATTATCTATATATGTAGTGACATAGTGTGTTTAACAATAACGCTAAAGAAGGGAAACAATATTTGAAACTCGTGATTGGGTTTCATTTTGATTTATTTACTTCATAGAAGACTTCATATTATAACAATAACACTTATTTTTGAAAAATTGAATTCTGAAACTTAGATGGACTGTTCACTAAATACGATAAATAATACAGGCATAGATGATAGATCGATACTAACTCACTCATCTATTATATAAGCCAATTTTTAAGATTAAAAAAACTTTATAAATCATTTATTTAAAAAAATTAATTAAATTCAAACTTGAATTTAAATAGGGGGATTTAATTGAAAAATAAATAATATTAAATCCTTAATGTTGTAGAGAGTCCCAAATGAAATTCAATGATCATAATATTTTTTATTACCTTAATTGTTGAAAAAACCGTTACAGTGTGTATAATACATAACGTTCTACGATTAATTTATTGTTAAATTGTAAAGTATGAGGTCTTAAAATTATAACATGAGAGACATAAGTATTTTTGTATTTTCTAATTGTGATTTCTAGTGAATTTTGAATGTAGGTAGAGTTATGTTATGTTATGTAGGTATACAGTATAGTATAGTATAGTTAGGTATACATGGTATATAATTGGAAATAGAAAAAGTCTCTGGGGAAAAAAATTATAAATTTAAATATTTTAAATAAAACTTATGTAATCACTCTTATGATATGCACTCGTTTTAGGGAAAATAAAATAGAATTTAATGATTTTTTTAAAAGCTATTGCTCAAAATATTAAATTAATTAATCAATTTATTTTTTTAATTTTTTTATTAGGTATAATTTCATTTTGTTACGTCTATATCATAATTCATAATATATCATACAGAGTGATTAGGTGTATGTGTTATTAAAAATATTCCAATTTGTATTTTTTTTTCCCCGAGACTTTCTTTACTGGAGTCATTTTTTCCGAAATTTGTTTACCGAGACTATTTTGTACCATCATATACAATACATAACATAATATATTACCTAACTGTAAATTAAATGAGGTTATGCTTACATTTTTATAATAAGATATGCTATCAGCAAAAATTATGAAGGCCGAATCTTACCATTATTACCTAGCCAGAAGCCGGTATTGCTGCACAAGTCTCAACCATGAACTAAGATATACTTATATATCTTAGTTTATGGTCTCAACAAAACAAATTGATACCGTCCTTCCTGAATTTAAAATTTTTATCTTCAATTCATTTAATAATCCCAAATTTAGAACTATTTTAATATTTACAATATTTTTTACTGATGTAGCCGATGTGAATAAATATATATAAATCTTCTTCTTAAGTCCATCTTCCAAAAGCGGAAGTTTGGTGACCCATCAGTTGACGTTGGCAACAATCTCTTTCCAAAGCTCACGGTTTTCGCCGATCGTATGGTATAAAAATAGACAGTAAAATTCATGTGTTTTGTATAAATACGCCATGATAATATACATATATTATGAAATATGACCTACTGTCTTATTATGTAATATATGTATTGTTCAAACAATTATCGATCACAAAGAGGCTTTTATTATAAAAAAATAGATAATTATTCTTATACTAGTTGATATAATATGTAGGTGCTCCTCAATTTCCGTATGTAAATTTTTCTTTCAATTATAGAGCCAGTTCTATACTTCTATACTACTTTAATATAATAATAATAATATATTTATTCAGCAAACAAACAAAACTTGTTTTAAGTTCGATTTTCGTTTATTATTCATGATGAAAGTACAATTATTTTGAAGTAATAGTTTTATACAATTTAAAAAGTGATTGTGAGAGTGTTGCAATATTATATAATGATTATTAATTAAAATACTCATTATTATCATACTTTAATTATGAACGTTATATATTTATATTCTATTATTTTTTATTTTATTTATAAAACAAAAAAAAAAATAGTAAATCAAATACAAGTAAAATGGATTTATTAATTATTTACACGATTGATTATAAAATATTTTGAAAAATAATGTTTTGAAGTGAGATTTTTGGGTCCATTACAATTAAAATGTCGGAAATTTTTTAATTTAATGACATTAATACAAACCAATTTTGTTTTGAAACAATTCTAAGACTATATAGCGATGACGAAGAAAAAATAATGTAACTAAAATAATTTTATAAATGACAATCTAAATTATAAATACGTGTAAATCAAAACCCCAGTTGATATTTGTCACGTAATTTACACATCTTTAGTATATAAAATTATCTGTATAATATCTGTCATTTGTCCATATTACGGTTATTCTGATAAAGATAAGAATAATAGAATTTTACTGTAAGTATTTCAGTTTCAGTAATTGATATGTTAAGGGTTTTCGGTATTGTATGGTTCGTTTTATATTAAGTGTTCTTTAGATAAAAATTGTATATAAAAAAAAATATACCTCGATAATAAACGGTGATAGTTTTAGTTGAGCCAAATCAGCGATTAATTTTGTTTATAATATAATTTCGATATAAAAAAATGTTTTAGACTCTTCGCAATAATAAAATAATACAGTAAATATTTAAAATGAAACATTAAAAAATATAACAATAGATAGTATAGATATATAATACATAATATGTATATTATACTACAAAGGTATTGATTTACTGCTGTCTAAGCCAATTGATTTCGTATGTTTTTCTCCAATTAGTTCGGTTAATTCAAACATATCAAACATTCCTAATTTTTTAAGTACACATTACATAACATTTGTGTCTGTTGTAAGTATAAAATACATATTTTTTTATCTAAGTGGAAAAAGAAACCGGACTCGTCATTTAATCACTATTGATATTCGAGGTTGATAATGCAGTTTGTGTGTTACCTTCCTTCCTATTTAGAATTCCAGTCATTATCAAGGTTGACTTTAGTATACTACACCAAATTGTCTAAATTACATTTTATTGAGAACCATACAAACTCTATATTTCTTTCTTTTCATTAATCAAACTAATATTTCTAGTTTTTATATTCTTCAATTTGATTAAAAATTTAAAAGTTTTTAGGTACGTAAATAATATTTTTTTTTTTTATATTATTTTCCTTTCGTTTATTATATTTTAAATCTTGAATGGTTTTGTTAGTAATATTTTAAAAATAAACATGCCTACGTGTTACAAAATTTATTCCTAATGGAATTACAAGTTGTTTGGTGACATTCATTATACTTAACTGCTTTCTACGAGTCAGATGTGTAGTGTGTAAATAACCAAAAACTGTGTAATACTATTTCTTTAGAAAAAATATATTTTTTTTTTTTTGGCTTAATATTTTAAATAAAGATTTGTCTGCATTTTTTTTTTTTTTTTTGAAATGTATTGAAGTGAGTAATAATTATACATTTTTAAAATAAAACAAGAATAATATAAATAGTATACAATATTCATTAAGGTAATAAAGGTAATAAGGTATTTATAACATTTATTATTATCTGACTTAAATATTTATGTAATAATAATATGGTTATACTACTTATACTTACAAATTACAAAATAATATTTATGTAGTCTGTGTAATCTCAATTTTCCGTTCAAAATTATATATTTAAATATTTATAATAATTATCTAAATGCATTCGTAAATTCATAACAATAATAAATAAATATTAATAATGTTAAAAAAAATTGACTAGTGTGGTTATTTATTTTGTTTCAGTTCGTAGTTAATATATATTATTTTAAATCGTAAAAATTAAAAATTCTTTATTTGAAACTAATGATGTAGTTTATTTTACGTATTTAACATAATTATCACCCATTGCAGAAGATTTGTATGTAATTTAATCATGCCTCTGTTAGATTTCTTTGATTGAAATTAAAAACCTTAGAAATAAACTTAGGTCAATTCAATTATACAAACTTAATTTATTAAAATAGGTATCACTCTATATTTTGTATGAGCAATTTAAACTAGGAGTTTCATCGTGTTAGTAATTTTCTCATAAAATTATTTATTCCATATTATGTAATAATAATGAAAATTGATACTCGTATATTTATTTATCAACTATACGCATTTATAAATAATAAATTATATTAAATATTATATTCTAGTTATAAGTTAGTTACATTGACGGATGGTCGGCTATGGATATATATGTATATTAAATCTTTATCAACGTTGTGTTAATATTTAACACATAAATGCCACCTATTATTTAGCTAATAAAATTGCGATCCGAGTTAGTTCAGTTTCAATTGAAGTTGTAACGGCTACAGATACACTAGTGTGGATTTACTGGATTTGGGACTTTTATATCTATTAATTCGTCTCGGTTCAAGATAGTGTTGTATTTTATTTATTTATTATTAAATTTATTGTTTATACTGTTTATTAATAAACTTAATTAAGTTAAAATAACACGTGAGTAGATTTTATTTATTTTTAATTTTAAATATTAAATCTATATTGGGCAATGTTCTTTTAATAGTAAAGACAAATTATCTCAAAAACTATCAACGAATTAAAAATATTATTTCTACATAACTTTATCATGTTTGAATATTTTTAAAAACGAAATGTTTACAAAATATTATGTTTTAAATTTTTAGATAAAGTTAGGTTTTTTTATATGTAATTATTGAAATGAGCAACATGCATTTTTAATTTTATATTCCTAAGTAGAGAATGTTTACGTATACCTTTAGATCAAATATCGATGAAGTGGTTATCAAGTGTATACAATATAATATAGTGTATTTAAATTTAAATTATAGTGGGGTCTAGTGCATTATAGTTACCTTGCAAAATGTTGATCTAATGGTTTTATCTAAATAAATAGGTACTCCGGGTACTAGTTTAATAAATTTAAATTTTCAGAAAAGTATTTTAACTAGGAATATTCAATTCAAAATATCTATTGCTCATTCCAATAACTACATATAAAAACTAAAAAACTTAATTTTTGTTAGAACATCATTATTTATTTATTTATTAATAGTTGTGATAATGAATGTTTACTATTAGAAAGAATCACCCTATATACCTTTGAATACCAGTTTATATCTTTTACTAAAATTTATTATCGTACTATTATTGTTATTGCAACAACAAATTATTGTTTAAAAATAGTATCTCATAATTATTTATAGGTGTTATTCTAAGAATTTAATATTATATTGCCTAGGCCCTAGATCATGATAAAAAAGTTAGGTATGTAAAATACTTAAATTTTTATTACGTTTCTACTCGTCTGGTACAAATATGAAAATGCGTTTATGATTTGTTAGATTAGACTTATACGCGTGTAAGCTGTTGAAAAAATATGCATTGATTTCTTAATATACGATATACCCATAGTATGTAATGATTATTTAGTTATAAATCATAATCAAAATTATACAAAGCTTAAAAAATTAAGTTAAAATAAATAGAATAATTTGAAAGTTGAAATTGAAACAGAATTTATTTCCGGAGTTACTTGGAAACTTGAAACGCTTCTCAGAAAAACGTAATGAATCAAAATCTTTTATTGTGCTAAAATCTTTTAGGCACAAAAATTATTCTTAAATATTGTTTCCATTAAATGTTAAGTTATTGTTTACATTTTAAATAGCTTGAAACAAATTAAATAATATTTAATTGCTTCCTTATTTTTCATAGTAGCTAAACGCGTTTAAATAGTCATAATTTATTATTAACTAAATGTCATACAATTTTCCAGTTTATTTTGATTATTTTTAAAATTATAATCAAACGTTTTTTCAAACTTAATTTGAATAGTATAACTGTTTTAGTACTTCAATGAACATGTATTTAACTTTTAACTATGTGCATATGTGATCAATGGCCATACTTCGAATTGTAATACGACTACTATACAATGGGAAGCGCTGTGGTATTTATGAAACTATATAACTGGGAACCAGATTGACCCTTAATTGAATTCCACATTCCAAACAATATCCCTACTTAATAAATTCTTTTCAAATATTGTGACCTCCGACATATATAATTTTACTCTCGGTTTTTTTTTGGTTATAGTATTTCTTAGTTAAGTTTGTCCCTATAGCTGTGTTTTGTTTGATTCAATGTTATTATTTTCCGTAAGTATAAACATTTTTAATAGGTAACAAATTACGGATATATATCATATATGTTTATAATTTTAAAAATGTATAGAACTCTGAACTTAAATATTATGATTTGGCAAACTTAATATTATTTTTAAATTGTTTCATATTTTGAACAGTTAAAAAAAAAAACCACTAATGCCTATTAACATTATTTATTTCTCATAACTCATAAGTTTTCAGTTGTAATTTATAATAATTATTATGTGTTTCAAACTAATAAAATTAAATAATTGTGTAGTCTGTACATTTTGTTGTAAGAGTTATTCCCAGGTAATCTATTACATTTTTGTGTTTTACCTAATTGAATTAGTAACACGTTTAATTTAATCATAATATTATTACATAACACATTATATAAATATAAAATTCACAAAATAGCCAATAGGAAATTATTTTAAATACCTCAAGTGTGAGATACTTACAAAAATAAATATATTTTGAAGATCACTTGGTTAATTTAGTACTGTTATGTAATGTATATTTTTCATCTTAGTGTATTTTAAATTATTAGGTAACATTTAAGTAAATACTTAATAAATAATAATGTACCTATAGTATATAGTTGATAATATATATATATTTAATTATTAAAGCATTAATAACCACATACTTTGATTACTGTTAATTAATTATCTCGTTTATTCTTTTTACTTATGCAAATTGCACGTTATATTTTTTTTAGTTCAACCAACTAAACATAATTCATTCACAAGTGTTGCTTCTGAGCAAGTACCAGTACGTTTGACTCCTGCATGGGAAGAAACCAATTTGCCAAACGACGAACTTAATTTTAAAACATTCAGCATGGATGATGCAGTATTAGAGACTAACCCTCCAAAAGACAGGTAAGGCAAAATTTATGAATACCCGTGATACTTCTATTCATCTTAATAATGATGCATATGTAAATGTTTATTTTGTAATTTACTATTAATTATCTCGCTCATTAAAATCTCATGATATTTTCTGTACTTTTGTTTATTTATAAAAAAAAAATGTTATTTTAGATTTCAATAAAATTTAACTGCTATTAAAATACTAGTGATTAATAAAAAATTTAAAAATTAAATTTTTACAATTAACTTATACATTTAGATATATTCAATTTTAAATAAATAATTTTATATAGTTCATGTCTATTGTTTTAGATGGAACATTGTATATTTAATCTTAGTTCTACATGGAATAGGAATATTAATGCCTTGGAACATGTTTATAAATGCTAAATCTGTAAGTAAAAATTCAATATTTATTAATTAATCATTATTATATTTAAATACATTTATAATTTATTCTGTATATACTACTGGTTTGTAATTTGTATTAAACATTTAAGAAACGCGTAAAATCTTACTATGTCAGTGTTTTAAATGTTTAATAAATTTACCCTGTATGATTGTATTATAGTATTTAAAATATTTTCTTAAATTGTTTGTCTGGTTAAAAAAAATTTATACAACTAGTCATTAAAAATTTATTGTAAAACAGTTTTTATAACTCTTGGTTCTGATGAAAAAATGTAAACTAACTTTTTGTTTAGTATTTTGTGGAATACAAGTTGGGAGAAGATTATCTAGGTAAAGATCTATATTATGCATCCATCTTCATGGCTTACTTGACTATTGGCTCACAGTTACCTAGTCTTCTGTTCAATTGGCTCAACATATTTTGTCCAATAGGGTAAGATAAAATGATTAAATAAGATTAAATGTAAATATTAATATTGTTATATCAGATGACTTTATACATTTTATTATTAATCATAAATATGGTAGTATTGATGATTTTGTATAACATTGTGAGCAAATGGCAAAAGGTTATCATTATTTTTATTATTTAATAACATTTAATACTGATAAAAAATTAATTAAAAATAAATCTAGTTTAACATACTAATCAAATCTTAGATATGACTTAATTAAAATATTTACTTATGTATTGCTATAATAATTTAACAAATTAAAATAATTATTGAATGATAATAATAGTTAAACACTTAATATTATAATAAGAAGGTTAACCTACTATCTAGGTATAGACACTAGACAGTATCTTAGGTCCAGGTTTCATATATCATCAACATTATCCATTCTATAAACTACCCTCCAATCAATTTACCTTTTCAGTTATTTATATTAAAGGATTAATAAATTTAACCAAATTACATTGCAATTCACATGTATTTGTTCATACTTAAAATGTTACAAGCTTGTTATTTACTGTTTTCAATAGATACAATTATTATACAAACTATAAACAATTAAAATGTATATTAAGTTGAATAATAAATAGTAACAAAAAACTTAAAATAACAAATTCCAATAATTTACCAAATAGGTATGTGTATAATTAATCTTCTCAATAAATCAAGATTACTTACAAATAAAAAATGTATTATATTGACATACTGTATAATACCAATTTCTTATTGATTTTATTTTTAGCGGAAAATTGACAACTCGAATTGTATGGTCAATTCTTACTGAAGTACTTTGTTTTGTTTTCACTGTTGCGTTGGTCATGATTAATACCTCTCAAATACCAGCTTTATTTTTTTGGTCAACTTTAGGCAGTATAGTATTATTAAATATGGCAAATGGTATTTACAACAATTCTGTTTTTGGAATGGCAGCTAAACTCCCAACAAAATATATTGGTGCTGTTGTTCTTGGTACAAATTTAAGTGGTACTTTTACATCTATCGCTAATATAGCATCAATTTCAATAACTCCAGATGCTCGAACTGCTGCTATATATTATTTTACCACTGCACTGTTTGTGTTGCTAGCCTGTTTTGATACATATTTTGCCTTGCCGTTAAATGTAAGTAATTTATACTTGGGAGTAAGAGTACATAAATCAATACTATTTATTGACATAATATGTTTGTATTGTATACTTGTAGAGATTTTATAAATATCATGAACTCATTTATCAACGAGAAATTGAAAACCAAAATTCGAAACAAAGTGGAGAAGACGAAAAAGTTCCTTATTGGCGTATTTTTAAACAAGCCAGTCCACAATTGTTTAATGTATTTTTTGTGTTCTTTGTTACTCTTTCAATATTTCCAGCAGTTCATTCAGGTATAAATTATTTTATTATTTTTTGAAATAAATCATCACAATATTTAATTACTTATAATCATGTAACTTATGTGTTACAGATATTAAAACATCAAGTAAAGATTTTCTTTTTGGAGAAACATATTATACCAGTGTGATGTGTTTTTTGACATTCAATGTATGCGCACTTATTGGAACATATTTTTCTACATTGTTTTCTTGGGTAAATATTAATAACATTTTTTTTTTTTTTTTTTTGTTTGCTGAATAATTAAAATTTAATTTTTTTCTTTTTAGCCAAATAAAAAATGGCTTTTTATTCCTGTGGTACTGAGAGTTATTCTTATTCCATTATTTTTGGTTTGTAATTACCACCCAATTGGAGTTACAAGACTGATGCCAGTACTAATAGATAATGATTATGTATTTTGGGCATTAGGAGCAATCCTTGGATTATCTAGTGGTTATTACAGTTCTGTAGCGATGATGTATGCTCCAAGGTAAAAAAAATTGCTTATATTACTTAACTATATTTGTAATGAAACAATCTTTATATTTTATTGACTAAATTTCAATCTCTTTATAATACTATGTAGCTAATATTACAGGTTCAGTGTGATACATATCCTTTTTTTATTAATTCATGTTAGATCCTTAGTTAAGTGTACCAACCAAAGATGTAGCCAATCTCTTACTTATATATTAATATTGCACAAGTTCATAAAATAAACATTGTTATGCATTTAAATTATATTCTTTCATATCCTATGATTTAAACTTGATTTTTCAAAATGGCTGTTGCAAAATTCACTTTTTTACAATATCAATTAAAGTTCTATTGTCCACATTACTAATATACTAATGAAATATAATTACTTTTAGCTGTGTTGAACCAAGGTACAGTGGAATTGCAGGTATGTTTGGAGCTGCTATGCTGCTCACTGGAATTTGTAGTGGAATACTTTTTGGAATGTTAATGCCATTTATTGTAAAACACATATCTGTATAAAATATATTAAAATGTTTAAAAACTTTTTTTTGTGTTTAATAATAGACTTATTTTTTATGCATATTGAATTTTAACGAATCAGACATTGATAATAAATATGTTAATTTAATATAGATACAGGTGCCGATGATAATAATAATCTTAGGGATGGAGCTAAAGTACATCAATATTATTTATTTACCTATTATATACATTTTATCATTTATAATAATCTAAAATAATTTAATAATAATGTTAAATCAATATTTCGGGTAGACAATCGTCATAATTTTTCAGATAAGCGCCTGTGTATAGGTGTCACAAAAATGTTAATTAAATGAGAAATTAGAGATTTAATGTGAAGGTATATTAAAATATGATAAATCTCTAATCTCTTATTAATTATATTTTTTTCAGACAACCTGTATTAGTTGCTCAATTATTGTACATTAAGTAAAATCTAATTTAAAGTTTGAGCAAGTAAAATTGCAATAATTTTATTATAAATGTAATTGAATTTAATGTAACCTAGTACTAAAATATGCACAAGACTTTGAAAAAAAAAAAATGTTTGTATTTAAAATGTAATATTCTTTTAAGTTATTAGAATTAAATCTAACATTTTTTTTTTTTTTTTTAAGTTATTTTTTGAATTAAAGTATTTTGTAATAATTGTATTTTACTATTATTTTAAAGCTTCAATTTATACAGTTGAAGAAATTCAAAATCTATTTAATTTAAAATACTATAAGAAAATATTTTGTATTAGTTTACATGTCTTTTTTTATCAAATTTGTAAATAAATAAAATTATGATCGAAACAATTACTGTTTATGTTAGACTACAATAGAATTATTATGAAGTTGTTCAGTAATTTATTCATAATGAATATTTTGTAAGTATTATAAACATTAAAATCTTAATTACCATTAAGGTTTTGCATTTTTTAATGTCAGTTAGTCTATTATGAATTACAATAATATTTTATAACTAATTTACAAATAATAACACCAAGTTATGTAAACTTGATTATTGATAATATTATTTTTTATGTTTAAAATATTAAGTTTAATTTGTGTACTGTATTAGAATTTAGTTTTTTGCTTAAACCTGTAGATTGTAAATGTAACTGAACATTTATTTTATAACTTAATAGATATAGTGATTGTGATTGCCTAACTTATAATGATAAAAATGATCCTATACTTAACAATAATTTTATATGCATTTAATATAAAAAAAAAAAAAAAATACTTAAGCCCATTGTGATTCAGATTGTATTATATGAATAAAACAATGTAACATTGCTTAAATTACTTAAAATATATTTAGATATTTATTTTGTTTTTTACTTCAGTTTTGATATTCTGTAGTTTATTTTTTAATTGTTATTGATAGTAGGTAACTTTCAAACATCGATTACTATTATATTACCTCCATTATGTTTGTTAAGAACAAAAAAAAAATAACGGTACTGGTCTAGTTGACCCTCGCCAGGAGGGCAATTCCCCCGCCACTCAAGTTTAGTTGACACCCACCAATTACCTACATCTCTCATATTTTTGATGTTATAAAATGTATAATATACTGATCTACTGCAGAGTGTAAGTTTGTGTATGGAAAATTTCTCAAGGTGATTCCAAAATAGGAGGTGTTGGTTGTATTGTCAAAATCGACGAAAGTTCATTTATAAAACGCAAAAATATTGCTGGTTGATTACTGCCACAGCAATGGGTATTTGGTGGCATTATGTCATGAGACCAATGAGTGTTTCGTCGTATGTGTACCCGATCGGTCGGAAAATACATTATTACCAATAATTTGTGAATGTATACGAGTCGGATCGACCATTATATCTGATTCCTGGTGAGCCTATAATAATATACAACAAACTGGCCATAATACACATTCAACAGTAAACCACAAATATAACTTTATTAATCCCATAAGTGGAGCTCATACACAGAATGTTGAAAGGATGTGAAGAAGTGCTAAATGGAGCAGATGAAACGTAGAGAGACTAAGAGAAACTTCCTAGATTCTTATTTGTTAGAATTTATGTAGTGTATGTGAATTTATGTGAAGTAAATTATTATTTCATATATGTAATATATATATATTAATTTATCTATTACAATATTAGAACAATTAGCAAAAAAGCATAATTGATATAATAATTGCAGGTAGGTAGTAGGTACACATAGAAAACAAAGAGAAAATACCTCCAGTGAAGGTATATAGTTAAGTTATAGTTAACATTTAAAATTTTTAAATTCTGAACAGAGTGATGAATGTATTGATTTTATAATGATGTGTATGTGTGTTGTTTTGTGTCTAAACCCCCTCTTTTCACTACCCACTGGAAAATATATGCTAGGCTAACAAATCATCTATACGTTCAGAATCGTTTTTCGTGTATAACGATACCTATTAATGCATTCAAATTTAACACGTATAGTATAGTGAACTAGCCTCCTAGATACTGTAATATGTCCGAGGTCCACTCGATTCTCGATATATCTACTGTACAGCAGAGTGTTACCCACATGGATCACCTATTTTTTTCATAAAAACTGATATATTATGTATTTATGTAGATATTCTATATTCATATTACTTAATAGCAAGCTGGTCATACCACTGTATTTTTTAAGAATTATCAGGTAGGTATATGGTAATTGGTGATAGATGCCAGTTGAGAAATAAGTGGATCAGGATTTGGGGTGATGATTTAATCAATTATTGAAGAGCTTGTAATGTAGTTTGGCTAATTTCTTGACTAGACATTTATGAGTTTGTAACTTATAAATTAGAGTAGAGGTTAGGTTATGAGTATATTATTTGTAATACAATTTCCTCATCTATTTTGTTGGTAAGATCTCTCAATGCTTAGAGTAAATACCTAGTTTGGTAAATCTTTCTTGACCCATACGGCCATACCTACTAGATTATGGAGGGTTCACATGTTGAAAAGAAGAAATTGGAATTGCCAAGCCCGCTTAAACTAATTTATAGACATAAATGCATTTTGATTACCTATATTGAATTTTCAAGTCTTCAAATTAAAAATTAGCTGGTAGACAATTCTTTAACACCAGCATTTCTGTAGATATTTTCAAAATATCTTGATATAACAAACAATGAACTGATGAATATAATAATATTTCAAGAGATGACCATGTAATAAATACTTTAAGTTAGTTAAGTACTTAAGTAAGTTATTTTTTATCAAATTTCATACCTTTTAAGTGTTTACAAAACACAAACTATTATATTCATCTAAGTTAAAAAGTTCACCGATTTTGCCAGCTCTGAGCTTTCTTCGGAAAAAAGTTTTTCTTAATTTATAATTACCTAGGTATTCAATTAAATATCAATTATTATTTATTATACATCAAACATAATTTTGTAACCAACTATGAACCGTAAGATAAGATAATATGATTTTCTATAGTATAATTGCTGTTTATCGTAACATTGTTTATTGCTTACAATATTCAAATAAAATATAAATAAATAAAATAGATAATAATAATAATAATAATGAATATTCATACAATATATTTTTAATCGTGAAATCGTGAACTACTTTCTACGACATTATGTAGTACACCAATACCTACTTATCGCGGAAAAAATGGCCACGGAAAAAAAACCCAAACTAAAAAACACACCCCGGTAAAAAAGCCCAAGAAAATAAAAGTGCTATCATTGTAATCTTATACTACGAAATATTTTATAAACTGCAGTGGTTGATTGTGTTGATTATACAATGGATTTACAATCATAATAATATGATTATATTATAATATATTTTTAATAATAAATAACAATTTTTTTAAATAATTTTATCATATAATTATTTAACAGAACATTGGAACAAAATATTCACGTTTTTGGTAACATAATAATAATTAATAAAAATGAAATTTATTGACAGGGTATAATATTTTTGTGTAAAATATAGATTGTATTGTTAATCATCACACATAGAAATCTTGTGTTGAATTAATAACAAAACGTGTCAATATTAAACACATTTGAGTGTAGAAATCTAGCTGAAGTTAGCTTGGTATTGAAATACTATTAGGTACCTATAAAAAAGTTAAACTTATTTAAGCAAAATCAACATTTATTTAGGGTTAATTTAATAATCATTGATTACATTTGTCTCATTTGAGACAATAATAAAACAGTGTCAAAACGATAACAATCAATAGTTAAAACATCATGATTTTGACATTATACCTATTTTAAATATAACAATAACTTTGTTGAATTATAAGGTAAATTCAGCTACACACTGGTGTTACCTCAACAACCCAAATCACATAATTTACCTGTAATAATAATAACTTGTAGGCTATATCTATAGGTACATAAAAAATTTAAATTAACTTAACTGTACAATAATGATAATTAACTATAAAAAGCTAAGTTAAAACAATACAAAATTTAACTAAATAAGTTAAAAAGTTAAAAACAAAAATAACTAACTAGTTAAGTAAAAAAGTTAAAAAATTAACTTTTTAATAAGTTAGGTAATATCCACCATTGCTAAGAAGTATGTATGTAAGTATCTATGATTGAATAAATTATTATGTTTTACTACTATGTATATTATTTTAAATATGTATATATAAATAGATTTAAATACATAATGTATAATATATTTTTTTGGGTTTTTTTTCCGTGGCCATTTCTTCCGCCTCCCGAAATGGAAAAAAATTCCAACTCAATAAATCACAATAATAATCAAATGATTAGAGACATACTGAAATACATTTTAAAGGGATCTAGGGGTTATGATTTGAAGCCTGGGGGTGCTAAGCACCCCTAGCATCCTTGTGGCGCTTATATACTTATCCAATTTACTAATTGTATTATTTAATATAGATTATAAATAATAAAAATAAAAAAAAATCAATATATCCATTAACTATCCCTCTATGGACATTGATAAAAATATAGAACTAAAAACTTTTAAAAGAAAATAAACTCATTAGGTAGGTACCTACTTGCAATATGCAAAACTTTAGAATCACCTTTTTTTATTCATTAAAAAATCTCAATGGGTGCAAATGTATATTGGTAATCACTGGCCCTTCTCTGTGGGCGCCTTTGAACAAAGAACTCTATTTACCATTTACCTATGTATAATATATACATTGTAATTTATAATAAATATATTTATATTTTAATTATAATGATACGCAAGGTTGAATTAGTTTTGGCCTAAATCTTAGCAATTATTACTATATTACCTAATAATTATTTTAATAGGTATATACGATTATATTAAATTATTTATATTAACATTTGAAAATGTTGTTACTTGTTGTGTATAATAAACAATATATTATGGTAGATAGGTACGTAATTAATATTTATTGATATGAGTGTATGACATCATCTATCAAGCCTAAAGCCTTTACAAATACTTTTTGAATACTAGTATTTTTATTTATAATCAATAGTACCTATTAAAAAATAACTATGAAATGTTATTTTTAGTTTGAATATTCTCCACAGTTATATAAACTATAAATCAAATGTCAATAAAAAAATAGATAATTTCAATATTAGAATGTTTACAAATAGCGAAGAAGGACTAAAATATTTTAAATTTGAAAAATTATGTTTAAATTACTTAATATTGCTTATATCTACTTACCTATTTAGTATTTAACCTATACTAATTGGATTAAAAATAAATTCACTATACCTATATTTAACACAGTTCAGGGTCAATCTGATAATTTCTAAACTTATGAATGTCTAAATGGACGTTTTCTACAAATTTACAGCAAGCTTCATTTCCACAATTGTTGGTATAGGTTTTTTAGTTTTGTACCTACTAAGTAGGTACTACCACTGTTCACTACTACCTAATAACATTGATTACTATATATATATATATGTTACTACATAATACATTCATACATAATATTACTATGTATAATCAATTCTAATAATTAATACATAATGATTTAGACTGGAGCCAGTGCCCAGTGGCCAGTGGAGCCTTTGACTCTATGACTATAAAATTATAATTAGCGAGTATGCCTCTAATCTCTATAGCTGTCACCTGTCGGATACTCGGATACATAAATCATAACCATGGTTGGAAACATGAATATAAAAATAAATAATGTAGACGAAAATTGGGAAATTGGAACGTTTGGGATAATGGGATGTATTTTAGTATTTAATTTAATCACACATCAACTTTATTAATATTAATAAATTATTAATAATTAATATTTTAATTATAGTGAAAAATGTGCAGTGCAGCTGCATTGCATACAGAAAAAATGAAACGTCGATCAGCTGTGATTATGGCCTGTGAGCCTGTGTGTGTGTTTCAGTGTTTGTATTCATAATATCAAAATATATTATGCTACAGCCTACAATGCATAGTGCATACGAGGCTACGAAGTACGAAGTGTGAATTTGCTATCAGCTGCTGCTGTTTTGGTCGCTATTTGTTAGCCTAGTATGACTTTTCTTCGCGTTTTCTATATAGTCACTAACTGACTAGTATTTTGCTATATTCGTCATCATAATTCATCATTGACTATTGTTGATATCGTTTGTTCTTCTAACATACTCGATTTCTAAATGTGGTTAAATTGTGTCGAAGTTTTTTAGACATTATTTTTGCAGTTATTTGAATAACATGTCCGATTTGAAATCATTGGAACACCCTACGTTAAAGGTATGCCATCATAATTTTAATAAATACATAAGTGATGTTTTTATTAAAACTTAAGTCGATAAATTAGTTTGAAAATCTATTATACAGTAAAGTCACCTCAGTGTTGGATGATAATCAATAGCAGTTACTACTTACTCAATGATTTTACCAAAATTTTAAAATTGTTTACAATGTATTAATATACCATGAAATTCTTTAACTTTTAGGTTCCATATGAAGTTCTCAATAAGAAATTTCGAACAACACAAAAAACACTGGACAGAGAAGTTTCACATTTTCAAAACGCTGTTCAAGAGTTTGAACGTGATATCTCTTCAGATGTAGCTATGACAGACACTTCTCATATTTCCTCGCTGCTTAGTGGCATGGTCGAAAAACTGAAAGTGCTTAAAAGAAAGGTTAAAATATTTTGAATATTATGAGTTTTTTTAACTACATTTTAATTAATATATTTTTTATAGGCTGATGAAGGTATAAATGATGAATTGCAAGCCGGTATGGTATGTAAAAAACGTTTGGAACACTTAAAAGAACATAACTCACCTTGTGAGGCTATTGTAAAAAATTGGCGTCGCCGTCGGTTGGATCGGATGTTAGTGGAATACTTTTTACGCTGTGGATATTATAACTCTGCCAATAAACTTGCCAATAATTCAGATCTTAATGATCTTACCAATATAGGTATGAAAAACCAATTAATTTAGTGAAATAATTACTTATTTCTTTAATTAAATAATTTTAGATTTATTCATGATATCAAAGGAAGTTGAACATTCATTGGCAAATCATGAAACATCAAAATGTTTGGCATGGTGTCACGACAATAGGTCAAAATTACGTAAACTACGTTCAACTATGGAATTCAATTTACGAATACAAGAATTTATAGAACTTGTTCGTCAAGATAAACGTCTTGATGCTGTTCGGTTAGTTTTGGTGTTTAGATTTTTAAAAGTAATTCACACTTATTAACACGTTAACAGCCAAAAATTAATCCATGTATCATTTTAATAGATTGTTCAATTATTTGATAAAATACCGATAATAACTGTTGTCCCACATTTAAACCAGATATAAAAATCAATATTAAAATAAACTATGGGAATTTAATGTTTGTTAAATTTAACCTGTGTTAATCTTCTATAAAAATAATATTGACCATGTCACATATGTGTGAGACTTGGCCATGAACGTATTAAATAAATAATACAATATGGATTATTGGTGGGTGATAATTATTTCACAATATCTGTTTACTTATAACAGAGTCAAATATTGATATCATTCAATTTTTTTAGAAGTCCTATACAATTGTTGTATATATTTTTTTCTTCTTTTAATTGTTTAAATATCAAATGTACTTTTATTTTGAATTAATAAAACATTTATTAATTTTATGCTTATACACATAAATAACTAAAATTACACAAATAAATTAACCATTACATTACTTTGTTTAATAGTAAATAGTTACTAATATTACTTATGTTTTCAAGATTTAACATACACATAATGGTTTTAGGCAATCTATCTGAGCTTTACTTGTGGTATAGAATTATTTAACATTCTTTTTTAATTTGAAACCTTTTAATTATTTTTTAGACATGCTAGAAAATATATATCAACATTCGAAGATACCCGTATGGATGAAGTACAACAGTGCATGGTTTTATTGGCTTTTCCAACTGATACTGGTAAATTTATTTTATTTTTATTTTTAGACCTCAGTAATTATTCCAATTATTTGCTTAGTAGGTAAAAAGTTTTATTGTTGGAGTAATTGAATTAAGGTGAACAATTTTTTATTCTTCCTTAATCAATGCATGCATTGATCCAAGTATAAATGTTATAATTGCTTGTCAGTGTGTTTCGTGCGTTAAAATTCTATACTTAGTTATTTTTTATAAATCTATTTTTTACAATTCTTGATATATTTCCTAGATCTTTCTCCTTACATCAGTACATTACATTATTGTTTTTATAAAATATCTATTAGTGAGAGAGTTGAGTCAAAAATGAAGAATATGTATTTTTACAAGAAACTAAGAATAAAATTGAACATCTACAAGCAAAATAATCGTACAATTAGATGGATTAAGCCTTATAACTATAGACTTACAAAATATATAATTTGTTAATCAAGCAATGAAATAATTTTCTAAAATTAATGTTTAAAGTAAAGGTTATTAAGTATTTTATTTTTTGTTAGTATAAAGTATATTTTTATAATACTCAATTTACAAATTGGTTAATTATAATATTTTGAATAAATATTATTAAGTAATTTTATTGTTTGAATATGTAATTATAAATTACTAAATAGTTCAACATTTTACAGAAATATCACCTTATAAAGAAATGTTTGATGAGACTCGTTGGCAACGGCTAATTGAACAGTTTCGTCAAGAAAATTATAATTTATATCAATTATCATCACAGTCAGTATTTACTGTTGTATTACAAGCTGGATTGTCTGCTCTCAAAACTCCATATCCTTTTTTAAACTTATTCTATAATTTAGGTTATATTTTTTTGATAAAACTTTGTATTTAATAATCATTTAAATGATGGTTTAACAACTATTACAAAAGTATTCTCGGCAGTGGCCAGGGCTATAAAATCAAAGAATATTCTTATAAATGTCCTATTTGTCAAATCAATGTTGATAAATGTATATTAAACTGATAAACTTTAAAATTTAATAACTTTTTTTAATATAATCTATCATGTATTATTTTTTTATTATGTCATGTACCACAATAATGGCTACCTATTTATCGTTTTCTCTGTCTTTCTAATATGTAGTATTCCAAATTTTTGTTCAGAATAATCCTATTTATCTAATCTAAAATGTTCATTATATGCATTAAAATTTAAAGATAAAAAAAAAGGTTAAATTGAGCCATAGATAATATTGTTTGCTTTAAATTTTATAATATTTTTAATAAATTTCACTTTTGTATTATAAATTATAACTTATAAATAACAGTGAAAATTAATTCTTCTGAACATAAGGTTAGGTATGTTATGTATTAGTACATTAGTAAAACTGGAAGAAAACTCGAGTGTACTTCTTTTAATAAACAATTATTATTAATATTATTCTCATTACAAATATTTTCTAATTATTAATATTTAATTTGTTGATATTTAACCAAGTTTCTTGTTTATAACAATTTATGTATTATATTTTCACATCCGTTCAGATTCTAAATTGTACTTACCAGTTATTTAATAGGTTTTTTTAGTATTCAAATTTATAATTTTATTATTATAGTGAAGTTAATATTTAAATTTGTCTAAATAAGAGTATTTCCAATTTTTTTTTTTTTAATCAGTTCATTTAAATATATATATATTTAGTTACTATTTTAACATGTTAACTGTGGTATATTATGATTACTGACAGTACACGCATATTTTTTTGTTTCATTCTAAATTTATATATTCTATGTATTAGAAAAACATTTAAAAATAAAAAAAAATTATTATTTTATACATTTATTAGATTAAAAAAATTGTTATGATTCCTGCTTGTCATGATGAATATTTAAGTGCATTATTGAAGTACCATGAAAAAAATAAAATGGAATTCATTTATTCGATTTTGTGTTACAAACATGAAATTTGAGAATTATGGATAACCCCCAGCGGTCGTATGGCAGTTAACTTGTTAATTAATCTAACATTTTATCATGTTTAAAAATAAAGATGTTTTAGAACAATAATTTAAATATTATCATGAAAATAGGTGGTTTGATTAGTATGTTTGTTATAAGAAATCAAATAATTTTTCTTAACTGATATATACTCAGTGTTATAGTGAAATTAAAGAAGCCCGAAATGTAAGCTGTCCAGTTTGTCAAGAATGGTTCAATACTCTAGCAAAACCATTACCTTTTGCACATTGTAGTCAGTCTCGACTATTTTGTTCAATATCAGGACTTCCATTGAATGAACATAATATACCTATGGTATTACCAAACGGATACGTTTATGGAGAACAGGTTATAATTATCAGCTTATAATTTTACAATAAATAGTAAATAATGATACATTTATGTATTTATAGGCTTTGGTGGAGATGTCAAATCAAAATAATGGACAAGTAATTTGTCCCAAGACTAAAGAAGTGTATTGGTTAAAACAAGCAGAAAAAGTTTACGTAATGTAATAAAATAATCTAAGATTTAAAATGTTAATTTAACTTGTTTATGTGCCATTTGCTATTTTATTTTTTAATTATTATTATTAAATATTGACCTATCTTGCATTGTAACTCATGTCTTCAAGACAAATTTCATATAAAGTAAGTAATTCTATAAAATGTATAATAATAATATCTTTATACTTCAAAATTACATTTGCTGTTTCCAATATTAAAAATTGTATAGTCGATTATTCAATAAAATTAAATCATTTTACGTTATATAATATACAACTTATTATAACTTTTCAGTGCATCTTGACAAGGTATAACTTATATACATTTGTCATTTTATGTATGTATTTATAAAAAAATATAAGTATAAAATTAATTTTTAAATGTAACTTAATTTTGTTATAATATTAGTATATTTACTGTTTTTAAGCAAATGTAAATCTATTTAATATTATAAATAAACATATATTTATGTATAAAAAAAACTGTGTATAAGTTTCCAATGTAATGCTATCCTTCTAATTTGCTATCTATATATATTAAATTGAACATTCCAAAATATATTATATGAATAATTTGTTTTTGAACACCTATTCATACATTTTAATCTATTCATATATTTCATTTTGAACAATTTGTTTATGTTGCTAAATCTATGATAACATTTTCAGACTAATAAGACAACAATGAATTTTTGATAAAAAAAAAAATCATGTTTTTATTTGTACAAATTAAAAGATTGAATTGATTATTTTAATAAACCTATGGATCCATTGATTAACCAATATCATTGCTTGACAAAAATCTAGAAATCTGAATTTATGAGGTGCTATTATTTTTCTGAAAGATGACAATTATAATTTTAATACCTGTTTGATAATATGTTTCACAAAATCATCACAATTCTGAATCCCTGTCTGTAGCTGTTTAATATAATAAAATATTGATTTATCATTAATGCTATATTAGTTATAATTTGAGCTTGTATAAAGAGATAATCGAACGATGAGTCATAAGTGAGTAGAATGTGTTTTGTTTGGTTCCACAAATATTCACTAATGTAATTCAATACAATAATTTATAAGTACTTGCAACAATTTTCAATAATTAATAATGTATTTTTATATAACAGGAAATAAAATTTAAAAAGTATTTTTTCACTATTTTACTTAGATAGGGTTTATGATTTGTACTTATAAGTAGTTGTATCGATTTTTAGCAAAAATTAGGGGTGATTCGCTTTTCTGGCAAAATACCTTTCCATTTACTGCCAGTAAAATCAAGGGTCATAACTGAAAAAAAAATTTCGTATATTTTTTTAAAAATAGATATTGAACACTTTTCATTTTTATATTAAAAATATAAAATTTGTTTATTATTGATATTAAAAACACAAGTCAAGCCGCAGTAGTGTCTGGACGCCCCTTTACACAAGCCGTTAAGGTCTGTTAAAATAATATTATTTGTATTATTTATTGTATTTTTGTTATTACAGATTGTAAGTACTCGTTTCGTTAAATAATAAAAAAAAACTAACATAACTAGTATTGTAGTATGTATTCGGCATAATCGTGAAAACCCAGACCATAAGAAGTGTAATTGGCCAATAGTGAAAATAATAACTTCTGATAAAGAGTAGTCAAATTATAATTTTTGTGATATACATATATTTAAGAGGTGACTTTTGATTAAATATTTTTTTAAGTTATGTAGACCACGCGCGTACAGTATTAGTTATTACATATTATTTTAAATTGTCTAGGCTGTTTAGGCGGAACAATAACAATAATGACAAATAATGTTTTTTGTTTTGAACTCGCTGGGCGTAAGGCGGGAAAATATTATTGAACGATAGATGGGGCGACGGTCGTACCGGGCCTGCGAACGCGGTCATCGGTGTTCACCGATGACTGTCCGCCATTTTCCGGCGGCTGTTTGTGTTTGTCTCGCGCACACACAACAGTTTCGGCCGCCGTCTAGCCAACATAACCTGATTGTGCAGCCGCCGCTGCCGCCGACCGCCGACGCCGCCGCCGCCGACGACACCACCACACTGCTATCCGTTACGACCGCGACGACTGACCACCGTTGTTGTTCCGCAAGTGCGTACGGCGTACGACGATCTGTTCGTGTTCGCCCGCCACCAGTCGAAATTTCGATTGTTTTTTTTTTCCACGCACGCCGTTCGGTTTTCGTGTGTACCGGTAAAAGACGCCGTACACAGCGCGTGTAATAATATACGATAATATTACACATATTTTGTTAAATACACGTACAATTAAGTAAAATCGTTATTGTTTGTTATTTTTATTATCGTGTGTTATTATCATCGTTCGCCGGCCGGATTCCGCGGTCCGATGCTTGGACTAGTTTGTGCGCGCCATTTCACGACAACGATCCGATATTGCGGTCGCGCGCCAACGTGAATCCAGTGCATTATTTTAGTGCACAACAACGACGACAACGCGTTCTTGTCGCTTGCCGTGCGTGTGTGTTTGATCGAGTGTGAGTGTGTGTGTTTGCGCGCGTGGTTATCATCGTCGACGTCGGCCTGCCAACAACGCGGACGCTGCTCGCACAGCTAATATTGTCGCCGACAACAACGACGCCGCCGCCGCCGCCGCCGTTTTAACAGCATCAGCGACGAGTGCCCCGCCGACGTGATCGACCAACAAGGTAAGCCGTGTTTTCTCTCAATGTCACATTATCGTTATTGTTATGTTTGGCGTTTGTTATGATTGTGTCTTCACACATGCCCGCGTGTGGTGTACACATTACGCGTTCCCATAGTTTTACGTTTTACAGATTAGCGATGGTGTGAAGTGCCGTTTGTGTTTAGCCGGTCCGTGTATTTTCGGCCACCGCCTCGCGGTGTGGTCAAACGACAAACGGGCCAACAATATTGTTAAATCGTTTTGGGTCTACCGTTACCTCGGCCATAAATTGGCGCGATCGTTTTCCACGATATTTTTATATTTTATTTGCTCGTTGTTTTGTGCCCTATGTATACATTTGTAATGTAACAAATGCAATTATACGGTTTTCGAGGAGAAGGGGGAGGAGACAGGCCCGGCCGATAAGGTGTTTGCGCGATCGTCGATTGTTGTGCGGGAGGGGGGCGGTGACAGGTACGTTCGATCCGAAATATTTCATGATTTTTACGATCCGATCATACGACGGTGTGTAGAGTACTGTATTCATTTTGTATTATGTTTAACACAAATCAGTCGACCTTCCGTTTACCATGGTGCTATATTTATTATTTATGTGGTTCGTGATAAGTCTTGGCTCGTGTCTATTCAGCATTTAATCACTTGACCTTCTACAACTGTTGTAGTAGTAGTAATAGACGTGTTCCACATGTGCTTCCAAAAAGCCGTCATCGGTACACAACCTTAGTTGTAACGTTGCACTGCGGCTTATTGGCACTACGTGAAAGTTTTATCTGCACCATAAAAATTGTTTGCATACTCGAAAGCATTGCATTTCGAAGGTGATAACTGATAGTCAACATGATTGACGTTGATCTTCGATACGAATACGGTTGATATTATCCGGTATTAATACTTGGTTTAAATATGAGGGTGACATTTTGTTAACCCTCCCTTTCTTTTATTATTTTCCATGGACACACCTTGTTACTTCTGGCCTCTAAAAATCATGCGTATTTTCCCTCGCAAAAACAAAACTGGTGCGAAATTCCAGTGATTCTTAGTATTCGCATATTATCGCTCGCGCGTTATTTTTAGTAAATATTAATTATTATTAGTCTTATCATATTATTAATAATAATAATAATAATGATCCGTTCTCAATTGAAAACTGCTGATTGTGCTGTTCAAACATCACTAGTTCGGTTTAGCAATAATAATTAATTGTTGTTGTACGTATTTTTTTTACGAAGGTTTGCACATTTTTTTTATACACATATGATAAAGTGCAGAATGTTATTTGTTACATAAAAGTACACGCGGTCGTTGAATAAAAAAAAAAGCTTAGTCGTCCCGACAGAGTTTCGCGATTATCCTTAATGCTGACTGTGAAGAGTGGAGTAGGGAAATTTGCTTACGTCGGCGTTTTCTTCAAACTGATTGTATAGCTTTGAAATATTTAACGTTTTTAGCTGTATACACATTAAATTACTATTGTTTATTATATATATTGAACTATAAGGAATATGTTTTTTTTTCTAAACACGACCATATCGCAATAGTATGTAATTATTATGCGTACCTATTATAACGATTAACATCATTTCGGACATAATCCACGGTGTTCAATAATTGCTTATACCGCACATTTGTTGAAGTCTGATACAACTGTCGTATCTCAGGCGTATATTATTATCACGATTAAAATTGTTTTCGTGGAAATGAATACACTAAATAATTATATTACGAAATCATCCCTCTACTGTTTTGAACAACCCAATGGATATTATTTAGCTACCGCGTGACATTATTATTATTTTTATTATTGTGTGCGATCGTTGCATAGATTTTGATAATGATATTAAAAGTGGTCGTTGTCAAGGCAAACCGTGTATATTATGTAGTGGTAATAAGTAATAACCACAATTGGTGGCGGCGGTGGTAATTGAGGCACCATAAATGGAAGGGCGATGGCGATGACAATGCGAAAAGAGCGCGCGCATTTTAACTGGTCTGCACGGCTGGCTGGCACGACGACGCGACTCGGTTTCGTGATCGTCGCACTGACGTTGTGGAGTGGCCGGCGGGGGGGCTTCGCTGGACGTAACCGTCATCCGTTCGGCGGCGGCGGCGGCCCACGTCTTTTCACATCGTACCCAGAAAACACGCACGCACCGCCGCCCCACTAGCTTCCTCACCATTGGTAATGCTATCTCCGCCGCCCCTGTCTAGTGTAGTAGAAGTGTATAATAGTGTATGGTATTCACTTTCGTGATCGCGCGGCTTTACCGACAGACCTGGGCCAGCGCGCGCGTGTGTGTGTACGTTTGCCTGCGCGACGGCGGCGGCGGCGTTCACACCGGGACCCATTGCACGCGGCCGACCGTCGTCGTCGTTCCTTCCTCGTGAAACGCCGCCCGCTGCCGAATGGAATTCTCGCCTACGGACCGCGCACATTTTAATCGAATCACGACGGTTTTCACGATTGCATTATTGTGTGTATGTACACATATTATAATGTGTATACACGCGTATTATTATTGTAATATGCAACGTGCATGCGCAACACGGACCGACGAGTAGGTGTGCTCTGATGTACGTATAATAATAATATTTCGTTCGTATTTTTTACCGTACACTCTCTCACTCTATATCTTTTAAAATCTCCGTGTCCTTTCTGTCTACGGTTCATCGAGTGAGTTTACCACACCATTGTTGGCGGATTAAAAGCGGTATCATGCGGTCGTCGTCGTTGCAGATAATTGCCGTTTCGCGTTTTGACCGCGAGTTTTATTTTTTCTTCAAACGATGTTAATTCGAATAGTAATTGGAAACGCTTTACCGATGGTCATAATATTATTATCGAGTTTAATTTTATTTATTATCTACCGTCCTGTCGCATTAGTATAAAATACTATTTTATCGGGGTTTTTGTTGCCTGTTCTGTTGGGACATAACTAGATAACCAAGTGGTGGTGTTGTACACGCGAGCTCCAAATGCTCCCAATATATTTTATTTGGCGGGTGGTGACTGGTGACCAATATTTTTCACGCGGACAATACAATTTTTGATTGATATTAATAAATATATATATATATGTATATTCATAGGCAGTTGGTGTTTGTTCCGATGTGAATCGAATTATGTTCCGCGTTTTCCCCCAAATTGTACATACAGTAGACCCGTTCCCCTTTATTCGCGTAACATCTGTCAATAAAATAATATAACGGAATACATCCGAAATTACCCATATTGTGAACGAAATGGCGATTTGCATTACAAAACATTTTTTCCGCACATCGGGATATATTTTATTATCGTTTCATACAACCGACCTTGAAAAGTTAAGTGGTCTGGGGAAAGGTAAAAATATGTACCTACTATTCCTCGAACAACAGTTATTAATTAAATATAATCGTCGATCGGCAGTGTTTGGTAACAATTGTGATAACGAATATTAATATTATAGTATATGCAATATTTTGCTGTCGAGTATTATATAGGTACCGCAAAATAAATACATGTTTATAAATATAAAATAAATATTATAACTGGAAATAAACGGATGCTTCTCGTGTGTTCCCGTTTCGAGGAATCGGTTTTCATGTCATTTCGTTTTTCATGCTGACAAAGCGAAAATCACGACATCAATTCGATTTCTACTTTACTGTCATCGCCGTGATCGTGTGGGCATGCAGTTTAAAACAATTTCATTGCCTTGGGCGGAGCGGCGACGTCGTCGTCTAAAAAAATGAACCTGTTTAAGTACAGCGCGATCTCACACAAATATATTAATATCATAAATTATAATATATACTTGCACGCACTCAACTACTTACGTGTACTGCACACATAGGTAGGTACACGCATATTATGTTATTTATTATAAGCACACGCGCTCGAACGCACGCACGAGGACCGACGCGCCACCGTCGTTCGGCAGCCATAACGAGGCCGGCCGGTCGCATTGCGCGACTATCACATGGCACTATCACAGTGCCGCAGTCGTTTCGATGAATGGCTGGAGGAGTGGCGGTGGGCGACAACAAATCGGTTATCATATCGAAACGACAGTTTTAGCGACGTGTGGCCGTATATCGCGCGCGTTCGTTTCGCGATTGGTCGCTGCGGCGGGTGTCGGTTGTCGGTAGCCGACGGTCGTTCTACATTCTACAATGCTCCAGGAGATCACATAACGCGCACACGCGGGGAGCTGCAGCTGCCAACAGTGGTGTATACCTACGCTTTAGTTAACCGTGTTACCAGCTGCTGCCGTTGTCGATTATAAATGCATAATACATAACATAATATTTTTTTTTGTCACGTTGTTGCAATAGTATTTTCTCGATCCAATTTGCTTCAAGGTGTCGCATTATTGTAATTTTTTATTTATTCATTTATTTTTTTGTGGAGGGGGGATAAGTGGATTGAGATTATCTGTTTTAATTAATTATAGTATTGGGGTAAACAAAAATATTATCTAATTCAGTTTATTCATTTATTATTTATACTATCAAAAATAACTAAAAATAAATTTAAAACTGTTCGATTACTGTTGGATAATCTTTATTCGGAACCATACAACTTGTTGCGGAATTACATTGTTGGATTCTGCATTAGGTATATTGTGTGTATTTATAATGTAATATTATCTCGTGTTGTCATGTACTCGTCAATGTTTTCATTTCCCTCCACAAAAATGAATAGTGCCATCGCATACAATTGTATATATATTATACATGTCTCATACAATTGTTTGCATACTTGATACGTGTGCCCGATAACGTCTTCACTGACGATATTGTTTTTGTAATCCAAACTTTACCACGATTCAATTATGGAAACAACCACATTTCATCACGTGATACTTCATTTCGCCGTACACGTAGTTTAAATTTATTAATAACGATCAATAGAAATACTCATACACCCCCTCCTGCCATGCTATGATTATTATTTTTATTTACATAACCTATCTTTATGGTGTGTGCACGTAACATGTTTGTGTATTCTTCTCGCCCGTGTGCTAGTTTTTTAATGGCCAAGGTGACTTGTTAAAATTTTAGGGTAAAGGGCTATAATTTATTACGTTTTAAAGCTTTTCTTCTAAATTCTCTGTGTGATTTTAGCAATTTGTGAGTGCGTATTCGTGTAGTGAGATTACTTAATTTATTTAATCAATCTTTTTATTTAAATTAGAAATTGAAAATTAATTTGTCAACTTGAATATTTAAGTACCTAACTTCGACACTACCTACCATATTATATTATATTATACCATCATTTTTAATAATAATTCACAAGTCAAAATGTATTGATAAATTATTTTATTTTGCCACGTTTTGAACTTGGAAAATTTGAAATTTAGTAATAATTTATATTAATTTTGGTTAATATTTATTTTAATGAAAGAAATAAAACTATTGATTTTTTTAATTTTTAATAATACAGAATTATTTTATTTTTTGTTTGGGATTTACCTTTGTGTCTTTGACATAATTAATGCGGTATAAGCAATTTATATATTATGAAATACCTAGTTAAATATCAAATACCTATTTTTATTTTTATTATACTTTGATTAATTTTTTTTTTTTTGCTATAATATTAAAATAAATGATTATTTATATAATTTATTGGTTCTATTACGTTTATTACATTGCACTTAATTTATGTAAAATGTTGGAATTTAATCTTCTTAGATAATATGTTAGGTTCTATGACCACGTAATATTTTTGTACCAACAATTTTATTTGAGGAATTTATACCTACTCTGGAACTTAAATTTGAACTATTTAATGTACCTAAAGAATTTAATACATATCTTAAAATTTATCTTTTCTATATACAAGTCAGAAGTATGTTATATAATGTCATATTAATATTACAAGTAGGTTGGTATAGAACTTAGGTATTGTATTGATAGAATCTCATAACATTTGCAAATTTTAATAATAATTGTTTATTACATTAAATTCAATAGGTTTGTAGTAATATTATTTATTATTACGTGTTAAATATCAATTTGTTGGCTGAAACTATTATTGTCTAAGAATTAATTAATTTTAATGATTTATTTAACTGTTATCAGTGTAATTGTTTGTACTTTTTGTGTTTATAATAAAATTTAAGATGATAATAAGAATAACGCACTAAAAATTAAATGGATAGTTTGAAGTCATTAATATTTTTATTATAAACTGCATATTATTTTATAAAAAAAATATACAAAAGTATAAAAAAAAAAAAAACATTTATTATATTAAACGCACAATTAAACGAATTGTCATATATTTAATAGACAGAAGATAAACTATGATTAATTTTTAGTGCGTTTAATATTACTTTTTAAATGTTTTTTTTTTTTAAATTTTTGTATATTTTTTTTTAGGAATTGGTTTCAAAATGTTGACACTCTCCGTAAGAAATAGAAGCAAATCTAAAAGAATCCAAACACCAAAAATTGATGAATTGTTAGAATCAGTTGGATTGATGAGACATGTAGTGCCTAGAGATGGCAATAGTTTATTTAGATGTATTTCACAATGCGTGTTTTTAACCCAAAGTTGTCACATGATTGTACGTCAACAACTTTTACAATTTTCTGTATTGCAAACCAAAGAATTTATTGAGATGACCCAGTTATCAGTCGACAAATATGCAAACAAAATTACTGATACAAAAATAGATGGTGAATTATTGGATATGCGTATGGCTGCTAAAATATATAAAATTAACATTGCATTTTATGTAGATTCTTATCCTTTTATACCGCTAAATATTGAAACTCCAAATGCAACAAAAACTTTAAATATTTGTCTCAATTATGAAGGCACTTATGATTTAGTTCTTGTCAAAGAATCTGTTGTAAATATTTCATTTTGTCAAGCAATTATATATGAAATGTTATACAATAATGTTTTTAAACTATCTGGTGTAGATTTTGCTGTGAAAGAAATGTTGGTTGATAGAAAATTACCAGCTTCAAGGTCAAGTGACCGGATTAGTTTGGAAAAAAGAGCTACTTGTACTGATATGAAAGAGCTGCTTGAATATGGTATTACTCCATTCCCATTTAAAGTGGCTAAAGCTTTGACACCTAAATTATACAGAAATACAGAGTATGATATTTGGTTAAATAATAAAAAAGAAAAATTCTACGGCAGGTGGAATAATTGGGAGTTTAAGGAAGGTAGCAAATGTATAGTTTCTATTGGCACTCAGAAGTATCATTGTTACATTCAACGTATTCATGGAAAAAATGAACCAGTTGAAGTATATGTTAAAGATTTGGCCCAAAAAATGTTTGTGGAATATGATCAATTAAAATTAATACCAGTTGAACAAAATATGAGAGAATTGATAGAGAGTCCTATACAAATTAATCAAGTATCTTCGACTATAGTTGACTGTAACGAATTTATTTTTCAAGGTCCTGAACAATGTGAAACTCCCGTTCAGTATTCAGGCATAATTCATGGACCAACAATTCATGGGATCTTTCCCGGTCAAATATTTCATCCATCTTATGTTCAACAGCATCTAGCTTTGTCTATGTCTCCTCTACATTTGACAAATAACGAGAATGTAATGCAACCATGGTATATGTCTACACCTCCGCCGATTTTATCAAACAATTTTCATCCATTTAACGAACAAATGATTCTATTAGAACCCCCTCCCAATTTAAATAAAAATTGTATTTCACCAAACTTTGTGGAAACTTTGTCAAAGTCAACCGGTGGACCACACATTCAACCTACACTTTCACCATTTTACTGTGATCATCAACCATGTACACCGTGCAGTTGTGTGCAGTTTAACAATGGGGAAGAAAGTATGGCCATGGATTCTAATCATGCGTATCAACCTTGGCTAGTACCAGAGTTCAATGAGCCTGCCAATGAATTGCACCAATAAATGATTAAGGCTGATATAATGTAACAAGGACTGATATTTATTAATCTTTATGTGATAAAAAGTAACTCTTTATTCTAATTTAGAAGATATTATTATAAAAGGACAATTTTTTAAGTTTTATATTGTTAATTTTTTATTCCTACAAGTTTGTTATTAAATAAATTTTTTTAATTGTAATTTTTCAAAGTGACTTAAACGAAGACTTAATTTATATTTTTATTTGTATACCTAAGTATGGTTCCATTATTAAGAAAGTATTTATTTTTATTTTTTGTTTTTTACTAAATATGTTTATTTTAAAATACCTAATTTGTTTCAAGGTAATTAAAAGGTTTGAATTATCTAAGTTTCTATGTTTTTCATTTTTTTGTTATTATAATTTATGATACAATTATTATGTTTATTAATGCAGATGTGAATTACATACAAAAGTCAATTTTTAATAAAATACGTTATACTGTATTCTCAAATATTTATTATTTTTATTATTTTAGGATCATTTTGTTATTAACATGTTAAATCCTAAATTCCTACTACGTTAGATATTAAATCATTCAAGTTGTAGATTTAATAATTAATATTATAATATGTGTATTGTGTATAGGTAATACAAATTAAAGAAAATAAATTAAGTGATACTTTTTATTTTCAATTTATAATCACAAGAAAGAATCCTTAAAGTTATAATATATTAAAAATGCTCATTTTTTTTAAACTTACTACATAAATACATAATAGAAAATTTGGTTGAATTCAATTTTAACCCATTAATTGATTTTTTGCAACATTATTAATAAATAAGTTTGTTTTTAAAACTACCTACTTGTTCGTGTTAAACGTTAATGCACTTTTTTATAAAATGCATGTTTTAAGTTTTCAATTTTTAATTGTATATTTGTAATAATAATAGTCTTTTTTAACATAGATTTACTGCTATTCTTTAAAATACATATTTACATACATCACAAGGTTAAGGTACTTCAAAGTGAAGTACGTTGTGTATAATAGATAAATTTGTATTATAAGAGTACTATATTAGTACATGTTAACAATACCTAATTAATAACATTAATAATTTCATATAAGTACTAAAACGTTTTTTTTTCATACTTAAAGATTTCGATTAACTAATTCATATTTTTATTGTAATGCTGGGTAAAAATAATCAATGAATATGTTGGGATGTTTAAGATGGTTTGCAAAATTTGACTTTCACATTTCAGAACCTGCCCCTTTATCATCTCCCACAATCGAATGTTGTCTGGTGAAAGCATACGCATTTTTCACGCGAAAAAAAACAGGCCTTGTTTTATTTTAACTGTCCGAACACTGAACACAATGGTAAAATAACTCCACAATATGACTGCACAGTGCACACACATGATGATAGAAATCGGAATTAACACGGTGATCGGGTGGTTCGATAATAAGGAGTGGAAAAGGTCTCGGCGCGCCTCTTGACCCTAAACCAGAGAAGATGAGAAAGAAATAAATAAACCGGTTGTGCGTGCTTGTATGAATATTGAACGCGTTGGACACGGCTCCGTTGTCGGCGTTTTACTCCCAACTCTCGAGTCCTTGTTGGCGGCTTTATTTAATGAAAATGCACCGATTGCTAATTTAAAAAAGAAAAGTATTTATACAATTATTATAAAAATAGATTATTACATTTTTTCGAGGCGAGTGACACCATAACGATGGTACATTTGACGTATATTTTAATATTTATAACAGACAAATATATAATAAGTAATAACTGATTTTGTGCAATGACGTGAACGTTGTCTCGTTCGAAACGTATCCATTCAGCACAGACCCCCTCACCTGTGTTTTCGCCAGCAGTACATCATGTATGTAAGACTACTCTCGGAAGTAAAATGTCGTTCGCTACAGTGGCAATACTGTTAAATCGACCAACAACACTTGCCTGTACTTATCTCACTCCCTCTATACCCATCACCGTACATTGGATATCCGTGCGTAATGTTATTGTCTTATTGTAACGGTTCTGTCGGAGCGATTTGGTTGTTGTTAAAATGGGAGGGAGGGGTAGAAGAGAATAGAAGACTATTGGCTTGTAAGAGAGAAAGAAAAAAAATCACTTTATTCTCTATTCCTATCGTCGAACAAAGAAAATACTAGTTACCAGTACATTATTATAACAATATTATAAAGTTGATCCAGCGTGAGGCTCGAGTGGTAGTGGTCGGAGCAGCAGGTGTCGATAATACGCGACGCGTGCGTCTGGTTTATGGTTATTGTTCGGTATAGCTATTAAAAATAATGTATAGTTCAACTCACCTGTGTTTTCTACGTATCATCTTATCAGTAAAGTTAACAAAACAGAGCATTCCAAAATTATGTTTTGTGTACTAATGTACAATATATACTAACAGTGACTAGTAAAAAATAGGTTTAGTTACAATATCTTTGACGTTATGGCGCTTAAACTTTTATAATCTAATTTAAATTAATCTTAAACCGCTATGATAACATTATTATTGCGTTTTTAATTCAGTCTTTCTCTAGTCTTAGTCAATAGATCCTTGCAATCTTTATATTACACGTTCAATAGGTACATGAATAAACATAGATAGTTCAAGTTGCACTTTTCACATTTAAAATACAATATTCGAGTTCAAAACCTTATTGTTTATTTATATATTTTTATTTACCCGTAGTATTAGAATTATCTAAAACGATAAATTAATACTCAAAACCATTAATGAATTGATATTATATTATATTATATTAGCAACACAATATATTCTTCATTATTAACAACGTTTTTATTATTTATCGCTTAGTGCTTACGTGTAGTTTTAAATGTATTATACATATTTATGATGGTGAATTTATCGTTATTTATTTAATGTGTCACTTAACAAAATGTGTTGTACAATTATTGTAGTTACATATCCAGTTTCTTAATAGTTAATAGTAATAATTGTCATTATTAATGGTGCCTTGGATCGTCGGCGTACTTGTAATATATTCGGACGAGTGTGCAGCGTGCATAATTTACCGTTTCACTTAATAAATAATAATGTTTCGTGTCATGATATTGTCCTTTATGTTTTGTATCACCGTGTCAGTAAATGATTATCAGATTTACGTTTTACTTCCTTTTTAGATGCGTCTGTATTAAATAACTCTAACTACGCCTCAAATTATGTTGACTGGTGTGTTTGTTTTACTCAATCTAGAATTTGTCTTAATAGCTTACTATATTAAATGCATGATACATTAGTGTAATATATAATGTATATATATATCACTAATATACGATAAACGTGTATTAAGCTCAAGTACAGTAAAATTCATCATCATTTGCGACACCTATACTCGTAGTTAAATAATAAACCAATTAATCGAATTTTCTGGGTTCTTTTTCTATGTCGCAGATAGGTATATCATTGCGTTTTTAGTTGGGTGTTGATTTTGTGGTAAAAATTATTTTTAATTGTGAAAATTTCAATTTAAAAAAACCTGCAATAAACTGTATTGTTATCGAGATTATACCGGTTACTTTTCTTAGTCCTATTGTCGCATTGCTTGGATTTACTTATTATATTTACGTGTCTAATCTGGTTTTGGCACCAAACTAGATACGGCTGATACACGATGTATATTCATGTTAACGACAAAATCAGTATTCTATTTTCATAGGTATTAAGAATATAATATTGTTATCATATTTCGTTATTTTTACTGTGTTCTAGCAACGTCGTATGAAAATGTTTCGGATTTCAAGTAAATGTGTATACAAAATATCTCACTACTATATTTTAGTGTGTGTAATTTTAAAAAACCCTTAGCTAATTAATTTAATCATTAGGTTTTTGTGATAATACGTATGTGTGCCTACTCTATTGGTTTGTACTGTATGACGTATATACAGTTTGATATTCTATAGAATGTAGAATTAAATAAATTATAGATATTTAATATTGGTTGTACATTGTATAGTTGTAAGAGTTTCTTAAACGATTATTCGGCTTAGATTGTGTGTTCTGCGAATTTGCATAAGAAAAGTTGCTTAAAATATTCCTAATGTAAATTTAACTTAACCGTCAGAACCAAATTATTAGCAAGCAAGGGTAACTCAACCCTGATTATATCAGTGTAAAAAAAAAAAATTAAAATCTAGTATTTCCATTGTCGTTGAAATAAATGGACAAAATATCCTCATGTTGAGTTGTTTCAGACAAAATTTGTACACTTATGTATATAATAGTTCAGGGATGACGAACCTTTCTGTACCCATGAGTCAAATAAAAATTTTGATTCAGTTTTATTTTTCTTGTGTGTCAAATAATTTGATGACCTTTTTTTTAAACTTAAAAATGCTAATATCCATGGCTTGAATGATAAAAAACAGATCTTGCGTGTGTCACTTAAAGATCATGTGCGTGTCACTCTGTGACACGCGTGACATAGGTTCGCCATCTCTGTAATAGTTTATCATAATTTTTACTCGTTAAATCGTTTTGTTATTATTAGATATTCTGATTTCTGGAGTATAAATGGCTAATAATTATAATATTATAATTAATAATTTTCAATCGTACAATGATTATAATATATGATATGTAATAACGGTTTTTTTCCTAAGACAATTAATATAATTATTATATTATATAAATTAGATATGTGATTCCTTTTTAAAATTTCATTGATGATTATTTAGTGTTTTCATACAGTTTGTACGTAAGAATTTTAATATAATCGTTGAATCTTACATTGCCATCGCTTATCAATTCCAACTCCTGTGTAGTTGGTATATATTATATTATTACGTCTGTAAATAGTCACGCATGTTACTGTCAGCCGTTCAAGCCAACCGTCATTTGATAATTAAATAAAAAAATAATTAAATCTTTATTTTTCTAAAGGAGAAGAGAACAGATTTTGTCGATGAAGCTTTTTCTTTTGGGTGGGAATTGTCGTGGTTGCGTGGTGGTTCGTCCGTCCTTGACGTTGGCGGTAGGTTACCGCAAAGGTGGAGTATTATACAACACAACAAACAACCAAAACAAAACTCATATTGATTTGCTCGGTCAGTTGTGCTTGGAATAGGATAGACAGGGTTACTGTGGTGGGGGATGGGTGAGATAGAGGGCGATAATACTAGCGATTTTTGACTGTGGACGACAAATGAATAACATCCACCACTCTCCCTATACAACGGCCTCGAAAAATAATAAACATCCCTCTGAAACCAATACGTGGCGGTTGCGTTTGTCCTTCGTCCCTCGATCCCACACGACAGACATTTGAGAAGTTCCCTGGTGGTGGTAGTACTATCTGTTAAATGCTACGTTAAACGCCGCTTCAAACTTTTCCAGAAAACTATCAATTTCCGTTGTCCTTATCAATTTAACACTAAATAATTAATAGTACTTAAATGTGCAATAGTGTGCGTCTCTTAAAAATCGTACCATTCTGAATAGGCCACTGTGGAGATATCGTTAATTTCCTATAAACTATAATTATTTATTTATGTTAAACAAAATTATTTATTTTTTTTTTTTTTTTTGGAATACATAACATATATATGTATAAATAAAGATTGTGTAATAATTAAAGGTAGATTAGTCAATATTATTGAGTACTTTTTAATTAATTTTGTTGCCGATGAGCCTTAAAATTAAGTGCACGCTTTAATTATTTGTCATTAACTCTTTAATTGTTTTCGTTACAACTTTAGGTTTAATAATCTTTAAAGTTTTTTTTTTTTTGTTAATTTTATAGACATATTTCGAATATTTTTTAATTCACAACCATTCAGTTTAAAATGTTTAACAATTGCGAAACTTTATTTTTGTATCTAAACATTGTTCATAAATATAATTATAGTTATGGCAAGAATCCATGATATGCCTTCGTGATGCCAAAAATTGCAACCATATAATTTAATTGCTCGCTATAATAACCTGCCGTACATTAGTAATGTCTGGGCATGACTTAATAGTAATTCTATAATGTAACAACTTGTTACACTTTTTAAGAATCAAATTAGATTGATAATAGTTAATTAACAATTAATTTAATTCTTATTTTATTTATAATGACGTAACTACTGGAATTGTCGATTGTAGCCTTTAATAAGGGTGACTTCATTAAAAGTGATACTGGGTTCCAGTTGTTTCACTAAATTATTCATACATTAGTGTTTCGCATTGTGTTACGTAAACAGAGTATAGGTAAAAACATATTAATTTATATATAATATTATTACATAACATTTCTTGCTGAATAATTTTGAATTTATTTAATTAAATTATAACAGTTAAGGATATAACTTGTTATATTGCGATATGATTTATGAGTCAATTTTAAGTATTAATGATTTGGCATTGATGGTGAGAAATGAGAATATTGAATTGTGTCATTACTATTATTTTTATTAAAATTTGATTGTTGAAATTAGGTAATAGGTATACCTAATACTTGTAGGTCCGAATAAACATGATTTTTATTTATACATTTTATTATTTTTTACTGTAATATAAGTACGTAACGTGTACATACAATTTATGATGAATGAAGTCTCGTTCGTATGATAATTTTAATTATCTGATTTTAACTCAATATATTTTTCTGAAATTATTTTATGTATTACACTACTACAGCATTTGCACAATAGTATAATTAGGTATACCTAATACTTGTAAGATTCGAATAAACACGATTTTTATTTATAGATATAAAACCTAACTTTATTTAAACTTAATTTAATGTTTTTATTATTTTTTACTATTAACGGCGGTAACGTGTACATAAAATGTATGATGAATGAAGTCTCGTTCGTATGATAATTTTAATTATCTGATTTTAATTCAATATATTTTTCTGAAATTATTTTATGTATACAGTATTTTCACGATAGTATTATTATTCAAAATTAACATTTAACTTTATTTTATTACCTAAATGTGTTAATAATTTTATCAACATTTCCGTGAAAATAAGGAAATAAAAAATATAAAAACAATTTATAATATTGTGATTATATGTATAACATTTATAGTAGATTTATTGAAAGATGTTATCATAACTGACGTAGATAAAATACAATTTTCTTACACTTAATTTATTTACTGATTAAGCAATCTGTTGTTTTAATCATCACATAATGTGTGTTTATAACCGTATGAAACTAAATAATAAAAAATATTATATCCTCGATTACATCAAATAGTAGATCAAATAATGATGAATTTTAGTCTCGTTCGTATGATAATAGATGATTTCAGCATATCATTATATATTCTGATGTTGATCTACTTGTTTTGCAAAATATTTATATACTGATTGACTTTTTTAAACCAATTAAGCATTAAATAAAAATAAAAACGGTAATTTATTAATATCCTGCGTATAATAGATGCCTAAAGTATCTAGCCTATTAAACGGTATAGTGTAAACTGTAAAGACGGTGAAAGTTATTCGAGTATTAATAAATAAGTAGTCATACAAGAGGAGAGTTGTCGCTATCCACCAAAACGCGACAAATTAGCATTCCACGAAATTCATTCATAATATATTGACATACTGTAATTTATAACAATTGGAGTGGGACAAAATTGCCATTATATTTTAAAAATAATTATTTTCAATCTAACATGTTAACCTATTTATTATCACTAACGAAAAATCTATAACAAAAAAATAAGTTTTGCGGTTCGGTGCGCGTGCACTCGATTGCCGTCAGTTAGCTGTATCGCATTGTTAAATACTTAGAAAAAAGATGATTATCGGTATCGTGGAAGTAATAGCACTAGTACAAACAATAGTATTATCTCGTTTTGGCGTTTTTTTTTTTTTTTTGTTAATTGTGACAACTGTTTTCCGATATAGATTACTATACGGATAGGAATAATGATTGCTGATGGCGGATAAATGTGGGAAATTACGTCGAATCATTATGCGGCTGCCGCCCCTGTCTACGGACAGCCTCCCGTTATGCCATCCATCGGCGGGCGGTTCGTCGTCGTCAGTATTATTATTATTATTATTATTATTATTGCTGTCGTCGTCTGGTCGTCATAGCACGCGCGGCGGAAAAGTCCGACGTCGTGTGTTTCATTACGACGCGTTGGTGTGTGTGGTGCGGAGCGGAACATCGCCGTTCACCCCTACCCCTGCGTACCACCACTAGTCACTATACCGTTTGGTCGCCCACTTGTTCGCCCCCGCCGTTGCTTCCGTGTGACGATGGCGGCAGCGGTAGCGGTAGTGGGTAACAACAGAGCAATAGCAGCACATCAGCAGCTATATTCGGGAAAAATCAATGGCACTATTACCGGCGACCGGCCGTTCCTCTTCTCGCACACCCTGCTTTGTCGACGTCGTCGGTGGTGACGACGACGACGACGACGACGCCGCCGCCGCCGCCACCACCACCACCGCTTGTTTGGCAGGCAAGGGCTGCGTTCTCACCCGGCTAAACGTCGCGCCGCTGTCTGTGATTGCCGGTTAACTTCCCTCGCGCATGTTTAACGGTTATTTGTTTTTCTTCTTAGACGACCGAAGACGGTTAAAAAAAAAAAAATGACTATCGTCATAATATTTTCCTGCCACGAATTAGCGCGTTCGAGTAACCGAGAATAATCCGTAAATCCAAGCACGTTAAGACATAGTTTTCGTTATGTATGACTCGTCTCGTCGCCCCATTAAAGTTTCTCAAAATTTCGTTTGAGTTTTATGAAAATACGGTTATATAACAATAACAATATGAATAACAAATAATAGTAATAATATATTATTTATGTATAATTGCGAGATGTAAGTTGTCTGACGTTCGTGTTAGTCTTGTAAACTGCGTGCGGCAGACCCACTCCGTCTAGTGTATTGCATGTTCACGAATAATCACGATTATTAACTGACGCCGTGTTTTTACCGGCGCACAAGTGGTTGGCTCAGTGTTGGCCATAATGCGACATTTTCGTTTTAAGTTTAATCATTTGAAAAAAAAAGTTTTAATAGTTGCGTAAACTTACAGCAAATTATAGTATAGAAAATTGCATCGATTATTGGTGGGTTTTTGTTTTGAAATAAACGATTCGCACAACGTAACGTTACTTGTATAAGTGCACGTACATTATAATAATCGATCAAGGACAACGAATACCAAGAGAAAATTAAAGAAAAGAAAGAAAAAACTGGAGTTCGGGAGTTAAGCATTGCCAATAATGAATTCGTTTAACCCGCCTCGACACAACTGAATGAATTACCGATAACCACAATCGTCTCCGGTCGATGCTTCTCTTGTTCATTTCTTATTAAACGTATTTCGTAACGGCAGTCTCGACTTCAAAAAAACTTATGTCTTTTGGGATACCTACACGGTTATCTTGTATCGTTTTTCCAGTTAAATCTGTTGCAAAAACAGTTTATACTTATATTATTAATTATTCGTTCAGGTTGGAAATTAATATTCTTAGCGACCTAATTTTTTATTTATAATGTCTACTTAATTAAGAAAAATAACCGTTGGCCTATTATTGTTGTTATATAGCAACTGTAAAACCTTAAAAATAAAATAATTTTTCAAATATTTTCTTATAGTGTACAAATATTAATTCCTTTTTGACATCAGTGTATTTATGAATTATTTCTGAATGAAAAAAGTAATAAAAACAAAATATTAATATTGTATGTATGCGTTTATTGATGTTGCTGGCCGTAATTTTCTCGTAATTTGTCACTCACAACATTTACATAACTGTACCCATAACTCCCATACTGTAATATATCATAATTATTGATCATTTTAATATTGCATATAATTTATATTAACGGTTAACAATTAAAATAAATTATAGTAATACTATCAAAAATAAAATCTAATGTCAATAGATTATTTTATACAATTCAGTGTTACAAAGAATATTTCGTAAGCTTAAATTGATGTGTTCATGGATGATTAAAATGTTGAAACGTTTGTTTGAATAGAGAGGTATAATAACGATTTAATTTAAAACCGTTAATTGGAGATAAAGAGCAAACGAGTAAGAACCGTGGTTCTTCATCCGCTCACAAGTTATAAGTTTGGTTTTATTGCGATAATTTCTTCCCCCTCCAACATAGATTTTCTTCTGTTCGGGGTTTTCCGCCGTCCGAACCTTAAGTCGGTTTAATTGTATTTAATATCAGAGTCTGCCACGACGAACACCGGGCTGCGTGTGTTGTGCATGGTCGGCAGTCAGAAATGGTGGTGGACGAGGGGTTATGAGTTAACTTTTCAGATAGAAGTTTTGCCAGTAATAAGAGGCTCATAAAATATAGAAAGGCGTAAAACTTTCCGAGGGCCGCCACCGCCGAACTTCGGAAGTTTTATTTAAGACCGGACTCACTCACTTTATTTAAACTTATTTTCATTCCCAACCCTCCACCCACTCATCCTTCCCACCCTTTGCACATTTTGTTGTAAAATTCGTCGTCTTGTTTGACGGTCTCTGCCTTTTGTTTCATATTTGGTTTCCCCCTTCCTTTTCTTATATATATTTTTTTTCAGCTTTAAAAGTAAACTTTTAACTACTATGACAAGGGGTGTGGTGGTGGCGAAGTTAACCTGCCGTTAACTTCGCAACGTCGACGGTAGTTGTGCCAAAGTTCATTCCGATCAACTTTTACCCATGCACGCTCGCGCATCCGAAACTTTTCGGGATCCACTGAGCTTTGTCCAAACAACTTGCCCCGATGCTTGTTTTGTATAACTTTGTTGGTGAAACTAATTTATATTATTTGTAATATCCCGCTCTGAATCCGCGCCATTCTTAAGCTTTTTAAGTAGTTTAAAAAAAGTTTTCCTTCTACTACATGCAATAGTGTGTTGGTGTATAGGGAGAGCGGGAAGTGTGGGTCTCGACCGAAAGGAATTATTTTTATGACGCTTTTCCATGGTGTTTTTTTTTGTTTGTGTATAACAATTTCCTCCGCAAATACATTATTTGCAAACAGTGTTCTCGGTTCACTTCACTTTCTCGCTCTCCTACTCGTCTGAACGTTTTACTTAAAAAATTAATGCTCAAAACAATAATCATACCTAATTAAATTCATACAAAACGTTGCAGAACATACGACATTTTTAAGAAGTAGGGTTACTTTCTTAAGCTTAAAAATATCTAATATTTAAACATAACAGTAAAATTCATTAATGATTTCACTTTTCTATTACCTATTAAGTGTTATATTAAATATGACAATCTCGACGAAAATCAAAAAGTAGAAATTTTCTTTATTGATTATTCAAGGACATCTAGGCCACTTCCACTTTAACTCGTCAATAATTGTTATTCATCTCTATCCAGGGATAAATTTTCTTTATCTCTAATACTTGGGAGCTACGTGTTCTATTACTGTCACTCCAATATTGACCAATATTGGTAGTTTGGCAATATCTTGATATTAATAACGCTTGCATTTGTGGTTTTGTGAACTATCAGCTTTTCAAATTTTTCCAACTGAATCTTTTTTAGAATACCTACCTTTATTAAAAAAATATTTATGTATTAATACTTATTAACCTGAACTAATTAAAACTATCACCATATGGCATAAGAAATAATTGAAAAAACTTTATTTTCATGGTTAATCAACTTTAAAATTTTCATAAATATGTGCTTAGTATTTCTACTTGGAATATCATAAATTATGGATGTATGTTGGAATATTAAGGTACGTTACACGTACAGAATTTTATTCCGTATGTTTAATACGTAACAAAATGTCGGTGACACGCGTTTTGACACTAATACTATTTTTTTGTTGATAAAGCCATAAAGATTACTTTTTTCCTAATTCACATATTCTATTCGAAGGTTTTGAGTGAAAACTATACGTTATCGACGAATTATTTATCGATTTATTAAATTGTTGAACCGATTGCATTTGCTGTCTAAATTGATTTGTTTGTTTTGTGGTGATGCAACAGACTTGAGAATATAATAGTATAGTATAATATAGTACATATAGGTGGCCGTCTTCATCGACGATGAACGGCTTTATAATGTGAATAAAATACATCTATCGTCGTCCGTTTCCGATGTAGGTATCTCGTATCTGTATTGTTTTCCCGACAATTATTATAATAGGGTTCAGAAAACAAATTCTTTTGGAGTGTATAGTTAGTTCCATATTCGTCATCTCTCGAAAATATGGCTAACACAATATTATATAATGATTAAAATTGTCGAATACATTTCGCGATTGTTTTATTGGGTTTTCCATATACCACGCCACGTGGTTGTAATTTTGTAATGCTGTTATTTAAGAGAAAATACAGCTTTGAAACAACACTCCTACGGGTTTAGAAGATTTCTCACTCGTGCCGATAGTTTCTGTTTTAAACTTTCTTGTGCGTTAACATGAGCGCGTAGGCAATGAAGTGAAAAATAACAAAAGTTGCCTAGTACTCATAGAACGGTTTTATAAAAGATATCTAAATATTTTTTATTAAATACGTTTTTAATCCTTTTCAATTGCTTAATATATAAAATTAAGTGACTTTTTTAGTTAATCTATTTTTCTTGTAACTAAAATTTGGAAAGTTAAGTAGTAGGTATTAAGTTATTGAAAGTATATCCCAATTATACTATACTTACATAATGTATTTCTGTTTAGGTTTTTTATTTTAAATAAATCTTTGATTATTCATAGTGATTTACTGTATGCCAACTTTCAAACACACACTTACACTGCCTACAGCTTGTGAGAGAGATATAATATTATGTAAGAAATGTTTTCATTGTCTCAGAAAATTGTAGAACGATAATGTTGTTTGTTAGGTAAAAGTTTGATGATGGATAAGCAAACTTTTTACACGGTCTAGTTCTCGTCGTTTTGATATGGTTTGCTCTATATTTTTAAATTACAACGTGCAAGAGGTACAGAATTGTGTATTGATGTGTTTATTATCAAATTCTATCAATTGATAGATGATTGTTTATTTATTTACATTTTAAATGTTGGGATATTAACAATATTTATATTCGTAATTTATACGTTTGATTCATGATAGAGGAATTTATAATGTTTTTCATATTACATTGAGTATGGTAATAATACTTATATATAATATATTATAATAAACTTATGAAATTGAGCGACTGTAATGTTCGATAATGTTTTTCATGGATTGATTTTGTATATAAAAAAAAATCAACTTCAGCAAAGAGTGCTGTTCCTTTAATAAAATTGTTGATCAACCGTTTGCCGTATTTCTCGCTCTTCTGCCCAACTCCGTACTATATGAAATAAAAGAAAACTTTTATTTTTTTCTGGTTAAGTTTGGTTTGGATCTCACAATTTTTTAAAACAAACTTTTAAGTGTATTATAGCTTTTTAGATGGTCCAGATATCGACAAACAAAGTTTTTTAATTTTTTCTCGCTTCCCCTTCTGGACTTAAGACTTAAAAAAAGTTTCTAAATTAAAAGAAACCTTCCTTGTGATCTTTTATAAATTAAAGAAAGAAAACTATAACTTCATTTTAATTTTAATTTTTTTTTTTTGTCTATAGTTAAAATATTAAAAGTTTTTTTTCTATATTGTTACAGGTTCCCTACCCTTATCATTGGTATGATTTGGAAGTCTTAGGCACACTTGTGTAACCCAAACAGTCAAAACGCAAGGATTAAACAAACGTGTTGGTAGTCCAGTAATGGACAAACGGAAAATGATTACAAAAAGAACACGAATCGATACAACTATACGAGGTGCTGGATCTGGTGCAGGAGCAATTACCAATGGACCTATTCAAACAAGGCCATTGGTTGCCTTGTTGGATGGCAGAGATTGTTCGATAGAAATGCCCATACTCAAAGATGTGGCTACTGTTGCATTTTGTGATGCCCAGTCCACTTCTGAAATCCATGAAAAGGTTAGACTTTTAAAAATTTTAAATTGAATTTTTATTAATTAACTATATTTTTATTCTATTAAATTTATCCGTTGTAATACTATTATGTTTTTTATTTTAGGTATTAAATGAAGCGGTTGGTGCCTTAATGTGGCATACTATTGTTCTTACAAAAGAAGATTTAGAAAAATTTAAAACGCTCAGAATTATTGTACGAATAGGAAGTGGAGTTGATAATATTGATGTCAAAGTATGTTATATTTTAGTCTTTTTTTTTTTTTTTTTTTTTTCTTGACTTAATATAGCCAACAATTTGAAATGCATATTATTTTAATAACATATATTTATTGTTTGTTAATTAATTTCTTGTTTAGGCTGCTGGTGAATTAGGTATAGCAGTTTGTAATGTACCTGGTTATGGAGTAGAAGAAGTGGCAGACACAACATTATGTTTGATTTTGAACCTTTACCGTAGAACCTATTGGTTAGCTCAAATGGTCAGAGAAGGAAAAAAATTTACTGGGCCTGAACAAGTACGAGAAGCCGCTCAAGGATGTGCACGTATTCGAGGAGATACTCTAGGAATCGTTGGCCTGGGTAATTTATATACATTTCTTTTAATTTAGATTTATTTAATTCATTTTTTCTTTCATCAAAGGTCGTATTGGCTCAGCAGTTGCATTAAGAGCAAAAGCCTTTGGTTTTAACGTAATATTCTATGATCCTTACTTACCAGATGGGATTGAAAAGTCTTTAGGATTGACTCGAGTTTATACACTTCAAGTAAATTTTAAATTATTGAAAATTATTGAAAATAAAATATTATTTTATTCATCACATAATTTATAGGATTTATTGTTCCAATCTGATTGTGTTTCGTTGCATTGTACTCTTAATGAACATAATCATCACCTTATAAATGAGTTTACCATTAAACAAATGAGGCCAGGTAAATTATTGTTTATTTTTATACTTAAAAAACGACAACTTCTGGTTATTAATATAAATTAAATATATGTTTTAGGGGCTTTCCTTGTAAACACAGCTCGAGGTGGTTTAGTTGATGATGATGCACTTGCGACAGCATTGAAACAAGGACGTATTAGAGCAGCTGCCTTAGATGTTCATGAAAATGAACCTTTCAATGTACTTCAAGGTATTATAGTGTACAGTTTATATCTTAATTCTTAATATATTATTTTCTATTCTTAATAGTTCTAATTTTTACATTATAACATTTTTAGGACCATTAAAAGATTCTCCAAATTTACTGTGCACTCCACATGCTGCATTTTATTCAGACGCTAGTTGTACAGAACTAAGAGAAATGGCTGCCAGTGAAATCCGTAGGGCAATAATAGGTCGAATACCTGAATGTCTTCGTAATTGCGTCAATAAGGAGTATTTTCCTGCTCCAACTACCTATCCACATCAAGCAGGAGTTGCAAGCGTCGCATCAGCAGCGGCTGTAGCTGCAGCAGCTGCCGCAGTAGCTAATCCTGATGCTATGAATGGAGGGTTTGTGTAACACAGAACAAATAAATGAATACATTTTAATCATTAATTTTATGATTTAGATATTATGCGGGTGCTGGCACAGGATCTTTACCAGTACAGCAAGCACATTCTACTACTGCACACGATAATGTGCCTGGCTCAGGGTCAGCACCACCACCTCCTTCACAACAAGCGCCACCAAGCTCCCAGTCAGCTCCACCCACTTCAGTTCTGCCTCATTCATTAGTGAGTACACTACCGTCTGTCAGTAGTGGGGCTGATTCAGTGCCTTGAGCATCATCTGCCCCGTCACCTCTCATTCCTCTGTAATCAATGAGTATGTTTAACTCCCATTCATCATCCGGCCTATTACATAGAATTTTCACTGATTTTTTTTTTTTTTTTTTACCTATTTAGATTGCATTTTAATATCTATATGTAATTGTACTAAAAACACGTACCTAAATGATTTATTGTACAAGTTCAAATTAGTTTTTAACATATTATTCAATAAATTGTATTTTTCTTAAAAAACCGTACAAGATTCAACTGTAATGTTATATAAATATTTGGGATTTTTTTAATTTACACTCTTATATTAATTAGTATACAATATTCTGTAAAAATATTGTAAATGATTTAACAATTGACTTGTATCACTGAGTCATCTATTGCTTTAATAAAGCGTATAATTCATTATTCCTTGACACAATATTTTAAATTTAAAAAAAATATATCGGAGACAATTTTTCTTTCATTATTCCTAATTCAATGACCCTATTATTGCTTAAACCACTATAGAATAATTAATAACTTTGATGTTGCTATTTGTATTTATTTTGCTTTACTAATACTGTGAGAGTGTTGCTACGCATGTTAATTATTAAAGGGTGCCACAGTAAAGTATCAAAATAATCAATTTTTGTTAATTAGTATAAAGTTCTATTTATAAGAAATCATATTGCCTTACAAATTGGTTAATTTAAATTTTAAACCTTATTGTTTTATGATATATTTATATAAACTTCTTAACTAACAATGTTTATTATTTTAACTAATTATAATATGAATGTAGGTTTATATGTGGATATATTATGGTTAAAATTTATGTTGGGCGTTAATTAAATATTAACTTTATTCTTATACGAATTAATTTTTTATAAATTTTTTATTAATTTATATGGCAACTACATATCATTTTTTTTAAATGTAAATACTCAGATAACTTACTATAAACATTTAGCTTAAATTATATCTAAATTAAATAGTAAATTAATTTCAATAAAATTGTTTTCAATAATTGAAGGGAATAATTAAAATAATGTTTGATTTCTTTTTCATAAGTTTTGTACTACAATATTTATTTATAGCCCATAGACAATTGTTATTGATTTATACTATTTGCTTTTAATTATGATTATTTGTTAATTATTTGTTATTGTTAGTAACTCACAAATTCAGTTAAGATTTTTTTTCCCCTATATTTTCAGTTCAATATTCTGATAACTTACTGTATTAATATATAATTTGGCACCCTTTAATAATAACAATATATTAATAACTAAATAAATAACAACTACACATTTTGATTGTTTTATTAATTTAAAAAAATTTATGAATGTTATACAATATAATTATATAATATGCTGTATTAAGATTTAAAAATATAATTTATAATAAAAATTGTGTCCATAGCTTAATTTATTAGTCTGCATTTTATGGAAGGGCGCAGGTTGCGTACACCAAAGACAATGTATTGCACAATATATTTTCATTCACATAATAATTTCTCAAGGCGTCCTGGAGGATAGATTTATTTGTTTGTTTGATTTAAAAATTGACGTGTTTTAAAATGTTGCTGCGCCCTTGGCAACAAAATTTCCATGACGACCGCTTTACTTTATTGTTGACACGCTTTCGGGAATTTTGTGTTTTTAATTTTTTTTACTGATTCTTTTTTATTTTTATTTTTATTTTTATTTTTTGTAGTTTGTTAACACCCAGCTTCCATACACTTCTGGACAAAACGACCGTGACAGTACAAATAATGTGAGCCAGAGTAGTCCGTCCCTGACTTATAGGTCTGCTGTTTAAAAGGCACTTGTATTCCCGTTTACTCTTTTATGCTTTACAGAATTAAATTACAAACAAAAGTTTGCTTTTAGAACTATATTTTTGTTCTAATAGACTGTTCTCGTTGTTTACATAAAAAAAAAATAATAACAGGGCGCCTTGAGTCTTAAAATACTCATAAGACAATGTTAATCAGTTTAAAATAAATTCAGAATTTTACTTTTCCATTAGGTTTATTGAAAATTTCTTTTATCTTTTTCTAATTTATAATACTGGTTTAAAATGTGCAATCTTGTATCTCATTCGAAAACAAAATTATTCAAAAAAAGTTGTATTATTTATATGTTTTAATTTTCTATTTATTTTGTAAAAATGATTGTAAATATTTATAACAATATTTTATTTCTACTGTTTTCAATGATTAAAACGTTATTTCACCATGCAATAGAGTATTGTTAAATGAATGGGAGACAAAATAGTGGCATTTGGGCTTCTACAGGATATAAAATAACATATACATATGTTTTTATTTTTTTTATTTTTAAAAATTTTTTTTAATAATTATTGTAAATAGCAACATCACATTAATTTAGTAGTGTTTATTACATATAGAATTTTTAACTGTTAAGTGTGTTTAACTGTTTATTATTATTAAATTAAACCGGAGATATTATCACCTTACAGCCATGTAATAATGGTATGTACATTTGGGCAGGGTTAGAGGAAATAAACAAATTATTTTCAACTTTTCAAGTAAGACTTATTTTCATGTTAAATCCATATTTAAAAACTCACTGGTTTAATTTGTCATTGTATACAAATTACATTGAGATTTAATAATCAACACATTAAACACATAAAAAAATATATATAATATTTTATATAGATCACAACTTTTATTATTTTTATTTTGTACTTTTTTTTTAATGGACCACAAATCAGAATTATGTAATATACATAAAAGTACATAGAAAAATTGAAATATCGTTCGATTCAGAAATCATATTAGATATTGTATATAATTTTGATGGAATAACTATTTCTTAAACCCTTTTAAATCATATAGGTTTCATTTAAGCAAAAAATTTTAGTAAGATTATTATTATTATTATTATTATTATTTTTAGACTTACTTTGTGTTGTAATTAGACCTATTTTAAGTCCCAGTTGTAAAAAATAAAGCATAAATGTATGAAAACATGACTAAATTATATCTTTTATATAAGATAAAACAATAAACATCTTGGGCTTTTTGACAAGTGTATTGTCATGAAGAGGACATATTTTGTAACAATATAATTTTTGTTCTAGTTTTAAGTGAAACAAAAGGTGATGTAATTCTTAATATGATTTAAAAAAAACAATTATGAATAATTTAATTATTACTATACATTTATGTATTTCTGTTAAGTAAAAATCGGTCAAGCAACATTTCAGCTGGGCCAAATTTTTTTAAAACTCAAATTTGTAAATATAATATTTAAAAAAAGCAAAACAAATTTATTGAATACAATTTTAACTATTCTTTTTAGAAATTGTAAAGATAAAAAATAAATGTAACATTTAATATTTTATTTGAGAAATTACAATATATTAGTGTTGCATGGAACAATAATATTTTTTGTATTTATTTGTATTATTTATTTTTTTCTTCATTATTATTTAGTACAGTATAACTTGAAGTTATATTTAAATGTATCAATTCAAAGTGTGTACTGTCCATCACATTTACAACACGTGTTAACACTTTTAGTTGGCTCGAAACCTTAAAGACTACAGACGTGAAATTATTGATTGAAAATAGATTGGTTTTTATGGGTACCACAAAACAATGTGAAAATAATGAATATAGAGTAGCATTGCAACAAACTGTCGGCTGCTAATACTTGCTGATATAGGGAGTACTCAATAAAGAAGCTAATGTGCTTCTGTTTCTCATAATGATATTATGAAGAGTGTATTATAAAGTATAGATATGATTTGTATTAGTTATTTTGTTGGCATAAGTTACCATTAAAAGAGATGTGTAAATCTCTTCAAGTGTTGGCGACTAAATCGTAGTACAAATTGTCATTTTGTCATATAATTAGGTCCATGATATGGGCCTTCAATGAAAAGTAACTGAGATTCAAGAATGTCATGGTGTTCCTGTTAACCTATATTCATCAGCTATTAACTTTAAATGCACTCACAGAAACATCGGTGTGTGTTTACCTATTTGTAGAGGGTTTTTTTTTTGCAAGAACGGTATAATGGTATTATTATTTACCAATATATTCGATTTATAATTGTGGTTATCTGATGAATACTAAAGAGTCGTTATTATAAAGTACTAGTGTCCAATGGTCAAATACGAACCTAAATATTAGTTAAACACTAATCACACTTTAACATTAAGCATAGTCTGCAAGTTGTTTATTTATTGAAATAATTTTGATTGATAATTTTCAAATGTATATACTCTATTGACATTTTGACATTATATTACCTTAGTAAAATTACAAATTATTTATAATTTCATTTTTCCGTTTTGCAGTGAGTGATAGTCGTAAATAGGGTGGGGCTTTATAATTACTCTTATATTAAAATTAAATGCACCTATTAATTATCAAATGTTGTTTTCAACTGCTCCCTATGACTGTAAAAGTGTACAATATGCGGTCACTATATATATATAATTTTTTTTTAGATTTTAATTATAGATTTGATTGATTAATGAAATATTGGGAACATAATTATCGCGCGATATTTCGAAAACAGTCACGTGCATCATGAATTTACCTTAACGCACGGTAAGGGTCGCGCGTTAAAATAACGACTGTGTGTTCAGAGATTGAAAACATGGATGAGATCAACAATACTCCATGAAAGATTTTATAGTTTAGAGTTAATTAATATTGAAAAGGATATTAATATTGACACGGTATCAGTATTAAATGACTGCGAAATTCAACTGGAGAATAAATTTAAGACTAGTAACCTACTATCTAGTTAATAATATAATATGTGCATTGAGTAATAATTTTTATATTAGAAGCTAATAAAAAAATGTTATTATTCGGTGTGGGGGTGGTGTGGGGAATTTTTATTGAATATATTAAAGGGCTTGAGTCCCCGCCAATGTAACTCCCTATTTGCGCCTATGAGTGATTCTACATATTATATGTCACACAATTTCGAATATTTAAAATTAAAATTAAGCACAGTTTTAGATTTGATTTTATGTATATTCCTAAATCCTGATTATCTTGCATATTTATAAAATTACATCATATAATTTAGTTATAATTGTTCTCAATTAAAAATAAAAGTAAAATTTCTCCGTTTTACTCCTCTTTCAATACAAAACGCTATAAATCGCTGTAAGTCGGTCAATTTGTAGGTATTCAACAATTTTTAGAAACAAAAAAAAAAAAAGGGAACTATTTAAATTTTTTCATATATTTGTTATTATTAGCTATAAATGTTAATAACTTGATTTGCATGCTTACACTTAAAGTGTAAACATTTGATACAAAATTCCTCATAGTTTGTCTAAAATTATAAGAAACTTATCGGCACAATTTTTTTTTTATTAACGTTTGAACTTCAAATATTGACAAAACTTTGCCAAAATCATGAATTATTGCAAATTGTTTTGTAAGTAGCTAATATTAAGATTAGCTTAAATGATCACTATATAATATAATGCAATTTACCAATATCAAGATCTTTTTCACTGTGTCGTTCCCTAAGTGTACGTTGTAATATCAACTATTAAATAATACCTATATGCGCAATGTTTAATATACAAAAATTGTATACAACATTGTTTATTACTAATATTAATTATAAAATATCTTTAGAAATAGAGGCTGACACGTTTCCGTTCAGAATCGTTTTTCGTATGCAATGATTTACCTCTCATTCAATTCATATACCACAATCATCGGGCATCGGCTATCAGCAATAGACAATGCGTCGTTTAATATAGAATCATATATAGCGGAGAAGAAATTAATACACTATTAAATTTTTGTATTGTATATATTATGTATTGTTGTATGCGTTTAAACTCGCATTTATATTGTTTTATACTTTTTCAGCCGTATTTACAAATGTCATAATTCTATAAGTTATTTGTTATACATAATAAATACATTGACTAGATTGAGAATATACTTGAATATTTAAAAATAATTATAGTGACAGAAATAACACACACAAATGTGTAAAATCAATTTTACACACTATATAACTGATAAGAAAAAAGAACTGTTAAAATTTATAACTTATAAATTAATAGATAACTAAAATTTGGTTAATGCTTAATTATGAACATTTAAATTTTTGAGTCGTCGTGAATATTACATAGGCATATACGACGACAAAAGACTTAACTAATCCAAATAAAATACTATAATATGAACGAGGGGGTTGAGAACAATAATGTACATTTTATATTATATAATGTAGTTTTCTATTAAAGAAAACAATTTTAACACTAAGTGATATTTATATTAATAATTAACAAAGTCTTAATATTTATCACATTATGGAATTAAAAGAAAAATATATTTATTGAGATAATGTTGATTATTTGTTGCGGAATTTCATTTTCACAAATCGCCAATAGTTTATTATTTTGGATTGCTCAAAAAAGGATAATTGGACATACTTCAGTATCATAAGTTATATACTCAAAAATAAATTATATTATGTTATGTAAGTATTCCTAGATATTTCAATAATTATTTTAGGAGTAACTAAAAAAAATATATTAACAAAAATTGATCTGATTCCGAATTTCGAGTTAGGGTATATTGTGAAATTATACTGAAACCGAACTTGAAATTGAATACATTTTGATAAGTACGACAATGTAGAAGCGGATTAAATTATACTCTGGGAAATTGATTTCACAAAATTACGAACGACGCAAATAATTGTCGAGGACGTGCTGCTTAAAATATATGTAAATTATAAATAAACAAATGAGACTATTTAATTCACTCTACCTTACCTATACCTACATTATAATATATTTATATGCGTTTGCTCTGCAGTGAAGTGTAAACACGACTTTCTTAAAGTCGTCATTAATCATTATCATAATATTCATTTCAGTGGTGCACGCGTCGATGTGGGTGCGGGGTGATTCATGTCGTCTGTATACGATTATATTAATACTGTGCTAAAAATCTGTTGTCGTCGTGTAGACTCTAGGAATAACGAAGACTACGCGTAAATATATTATATATATATAAAATAAAATAAAAAAGATTGCAATGCGCGTAGATCATCGGTTATCGGGGAAAAACGCGAAAACCTCTATAATATATTAAATTTAACTATATAATGACGATACAATTACGTGAGTAACAAAAAACACAACGGGATTATTATTGGTGTTATGTATATATATATTGTTTTCAACGGACAGTCGAAAACAACGTCGTACCTATTACGTTATTCGCTCGTCGTCGGTTTATAGCGACTATATTATATACTGTGGACTTTAATGCGTCGTATACGTACAAACCGTATCCGTCGTGCGCGACTGTTATCGATTTTCAAAAACAATGCAAAATACTAACACACTAACGATTCGGACCGAAAAAAATGACATTAATGTCGTGCTGTATATATGCGATTGATGAAAACGCATTGACTCTGCGCAAGTTAATTATGTATAGGTACACGACAATGACATGTGTGCGTGATGATATTCTATTTTATGTATATATAACTGCAGTAGCGGTACTCATATTTATGTGCAGAATAAACCTCTTGTGTATGGTCACGTCTACTGATGACTGACTTATATGACTGTGGGCGAAAGACGAATCATATATACCGACACCGCCGAGTGGGATGGTCGCTGCACTGCGTATATTGTCTAACGTCGGCTGTATGATTTTACGGTCGTGCTGCGAATTCGGTGGTTTTCTTTTTTGGCTTTTCATGTGTCGTTCGGTGACGGTAGAGAGAAGGGTCGAACTTTGCGGACAACAGACGCGACGGTGGTGATGATGATGATGATGACTTTTGTGGTGGTGGCGGTACTGGCTGGTTCGCCACCGTTATACGGGCAACAAGATGTCGGCGCCGTTCATGCCACTGTGGACGCGCATGTGCCTGTTCAAGTTTCCGGACTGGGAGAACCGGAGTAAACACAACTTGCACTGGTACGGCTTTTCGCCCGAATGTATCCGCAGGTGTTTGGTTAGCGTGGACGAGTCGCTGAACGCTTTCTTGCACAACCGGCACCGGTACGGTCGCTCGCCCGAGTGGGTGCGCATGTGGGTCGTGACGGACGACGACTGCGAGAACCGCCGATCGCATATCTGGCACCGAAAAGGCTTTTCACCGGAGTGGGTGCGCACGTGTGCCGTCAGGTTGGCCGCCTGGCTGAACGACTTGTTGCAGTCGTCGCACCGGTACGGTTTTTCACCCGAATGCGTGCGCAGGTGTGTCTTGAGCGTGCTGGGACGGGCGTACGTCTTGCCGCATATCCGGCACATGTTGGGCCGACAGCCGTCCTCACCGATAGTCGCCGATCCGACCGGAGAACACTCCGCGCCGCCCATGCCACAGCCGCTTACCGACATCAGGATTTCGGCACACGGTTTTAAGTCCTTGCAATCGTCATCGATCATCGCCGTAGATGATGACGATGACTGTGCCGGTGCAGCCGGTTGTATGTTGCACGCAAACGGCGGCGGTGGTAGTTGCGACGATATCGGGTCCTGTGGCCGGAAGTCGGCGGTGAACGAATACGTGGCACCCGACTGGTAACCGCCGGTACCCATAGACACCAGCGGACTCAACAAGCCTTGGTGGTGGTGCACGGGGCCGTGATGGTGGTGATGGTGATGGTGCACTGGCGATGGTGACGCAGGCAGTGTCCACCCGACCTGCGAATAACAACGATTTATTGTTTTAATTAGTGTTGTACCTTCATGAATTTCACTTAGAAAAAAATTATCCTATAGTTTATGAAAAATGTTGATTTTTTAAAGCTATATGAATAATTATTTTCAAAAAAATACCAAAATATGCATAATAATGGAATTTTTTGAAATATGTGAAAATATGCGAAATCAAACTTTGTACTGTGATTATCTTATGAGTACGTACTACGTACTACTAGCCATACCGACATTTGGTGACTAGCACAAAAACGAGGTCTCATTACTTGTAAATAGTCATTCATTTAATATTTTTTAATTTTTTAATTTATTGTGCATCGGTTTCTATATAGTTTTTAAGTAAATAATCGGTAAATCCAAAATTATACCTAAGACCATTTTTAATTAAATATAAAAAAACATTCTCTACTAAATTGGCTGGTAAAAATCCTAAAGCAAAAATTTTTTAGCCAGATTTGCTATTCCGAATCCCCAATTCCGAATTTGATTTATACTCATTTAGTAGCTGACTATTTTTTTGGATACATCTAAACCAAGCTTGACTTAAATAATGAAACCTACATGCCAGAATTCTGCATTTCGGGAAAATTTCTTTAACAGCGTTATGTATACTTTTTTCAAAATCGAAATGAAAAGTTGATTGAGTTAATGATAGTTGTAAAGTTATACTGGTCAATTTTAAACACAGTTCTACAGTTAATTTGTATAAGCCACATATCTATGTACGTTACAGTTGATTTTAAAGTAAAAAACAATACACTGTAGGTATAGAAAAACCATTTTGCAATATATGAATAGTATAAAGTTGTTCATAATGTTTGGAGGAATGTGAAGACGTTCCATAGGCGAATATGTAAGAACTTTGGCTTAATATTTCAAGATTAGTAGCACAAGTAAACATTACCGGACTTGAAATTGTTTCCATATGACAAAACAACTCACCAGTATTACTTATTATATTTTCGCATCTATCAAATATAACCTAACTTATCTATTACCTACCATTCATGTTCTATACTTGGTCTAGTTTAGTCATAAAATTAAATAAAATATTCAAGATATCATGTCTGAGACATAAGAAAATGTTAAGAATGGCTAAAAACTTCAACTCCGTGTTGTAAACAATTAAGGTTACTTCGTACAATTATAAAAAATGTTATAGATTATTTTCGTTTTTATTTATTAAAATCATAATATTAACAGTAAAGGTTTAATATATTATTTTTAATTTTAATCTTTGTTGAAATAATATCTAAATAATCTAGATATATCTAATCTAAATACCTATCTAATAATTAGATGTTACAGATGGTAGTATAAAAAATATCCGCGTTCATATTTAAATTAATTTAAACATGCACTTCGTGTTTTGCTAACATTAATATAGATATCTATTATTCTTCAAAAACTTAGTTTGCTTTAACTCGATCAATTACCACTGAATTTTAATGTATTATTTTATTGTGTTAAAACACATTTCAATATATTAATTTTTCATGGAGATACTAAGGGTGATAATACATGATATTTTTGATCATACTGATGTAGTTTAAATATAGAATATATGTATAATACATAATATTATATAAGATTGTTATACTAAACCTTCCCGCGCGTGTGGTAAAATATAATAATCATATTATAATTAAAACTTTACCGGTTGACATCCGAACTGAGCGTCCCCATGTATTGGTGCATACCCGTGCATGGTCATGTTCATGCTGACGTTCACGCTCATGCTGGGGAATTGGTGTTGTTGGACCTGTTGCTGCTGGTGGCTGCCTCCGAGCGTAGTCCAGCACGTTTGATCGCCATACGACGAACCACCATAGTCGACTAGCGGTTGCGAATCGTCCTGTACGTACAAACATAATATTAAATTGATAAACTTTTAATGTATTTGTTGTATGATGTAAGTGTGATGGGAGATTTGGAGTTTTAAAAACCCTGTTACAAGTATAAACAAGATGATTTTTAAACGTTCTCAGTACGTTTTATTGCATGGTCCACTTCCAATGCATTCATTGAAATTTTCCGACAGACCGATTTTTGTAGACAATATGAACAAAATTATAGCTTATATAATATATATGCTAGCGTTAATGTATGAAATTCCGTAATTCTATAAAATAACTAGTTATTCTATAGAATTACAGGTACTTTCAGTTAATGTATAGAATGAATCCATAAATACATACCTC
>VUJU01001209.1:0-12817 GCA_009835225.1 Aphis craccivora
AATCTAAAATTTTAAACGGAAAGTTTATAGGCAAAGATGTACTGTTGCCACGCATCCCAATAATTCCAATAGTTATAGTTATGCCTTTCGAATTCCAACGTTAGCAGTTTTCGGTATGACTCGCCTTTGCAACGACTGTCAACAAAGCACAATGACAATCGTTACAAGTGTATGGACTGCATTTCGAAAATCCATGCTTCTCACATTGCCAGCTCTACGTGGCATACTCACAAGTCGGAAAACCTTCAGATTTATTTGTGTATGCACCAGAAGGAAGAAAAAAATACTATCTATCCAAATGCAATTCAATAAATATAATTTAATTGAATATTTGAATTGTCAGATATTTCTCATATGTAAATCATGAATAGTACAAACAGTAAATAATAATATTAATTTAATGAATTCTATCCCACTAATACTGCAGTATAATAATACTAGCTGTCATCCGCATGCTCCACCCCCGTGGATAGTTGTTTGCAAATTGTGGGGCTGTTTCTTTGTCTTATAGTTCTTTCGATAATCAAATGCTATAAAGCGTAATAGCTGTGTGTATATTATGATGATAGATTTCGTCAAATAAATAATATTTGAAGATTAATATTAGCCAATTTATAAAAACGATCAAATATCAATACATTTTTTAAATAATCGTTATTCATTGTCAGATCACTAAGTTTTTAACAATAACAAAATATTTTAAATGTTAGAAAAAAAATATAAAAAACTTAATTTATAAAAAAAAACAGCGCTGTTGCTCAAAATTGGCCTATGAATAATATTATAAAACGTACAAATAATAAACTTTGAATAATTATAATATTATCTAACATTTCAGTATATAAGATACAAAATGATACATCCTTTATTGTTTTATTTTTCAATTCTTTATGTGTAGTGTTTTTAATGATCATTGAACAATATGATGTAAAAATGATTTTGACGAATAACAGTAATAATTAACTAACAATATTTTAGTACTTATTTTATATATTGGACATAAATCATCCACAAAATATGTTTAAGCTCTAGAAACAAGAATTCATTTTCACTCTACAATATTGGAATTTATATATATATATATACATCAATTATTTATATATATAATATATATACACGTTTAAGGGTGAAGATTTATCAAAAGCTTGGATTTTTAAATAAATTATTGTTTCGTAGTTCCTTTATCTAATTTTTTTGTAACGGGATTTGTTGTAAGTCGAAAACAGACAAATGCGGTCGTTCTCCTGCATTATAAATCATAATTTATATTCAGACGCGCAGTGTTCTATAACACAAGTTATTAGTCAACGATTCGGATTGTTGTCTTTGCATAAATCAACATTGTCTATTATATATTCAAATTTTAGATCAGTACCGGTGGCAACGAGTTTTCGTCAACGATAAACTGATGACGTCAACCGGATTCCCCCACCAAGTTGATCACCAGGCTAAAGATTTATCTGAAGCCATATCCCTGCACAAAAGTTAACCACCCGGTACTGATCTCAATTTTAATACTTTGTATTATTTTTAAATTTTTCACTTTGTTACTTGAAATATTATCATATGATTATTGCAACCCCGGTTTTTGATACTGTCGTGTCAAAGGTTTCTTAATGGTTGTCACGGATGTAGTAGCTGCACTAGTCGATGGCAATTAAGGATCAAGATATACCTTAGCATTTGTTACAACTATCACACATGTGCGGTTTAATGGACTATTCTCAGGCTGCTGTTGAGCGCTCATGGCAGCTGCTTCCGCAATATGGGCTCTCCGTTTTATTTGCCGCTGTGAGAGTGCTATCTCTGGAGATTTCTTTTTTTGGCTAGTCTTATTTTTTGTGCGTTGACACTCCCGATATGCTTTACCCCTTCTAAACTAGTTTTCGCCATTATTTATTATTTATCAGTTTAATAGAGAAGGTATAAACCTCGCAAGTCTGCCCCGAGTGAGTCTTGCTACCATAAAGTCGTATCGAATACTAAATGCTTTCGTGCTCTGCACTCGTATTTATATTAGCCTTAAATATTACAAAAAATCTCAAGAATTTGAAAATATAAAGTTTTAAATTACTCAAATTTAAAAATTCCAAAAATCATATTTTGAATAATTGAGTAATTGAAAAAGAAAAAGAAAGTGAATGGCTCACAAAAATACAACTAACGTACCTAGTTGAAATCCAATTACACTAGCGTATTTGTAGTTTAGGTACGCAAAGTTCACCGATGGATAAAATATATTCCGCTAACGGACGGTGACTGTATATAAGCCAGTTATTTAAAAAACATAATGCGATCGTGACCTAAGTAAATAAAAATATTTTGACGATTGTATGTAGGTCGCTGGGGGTTTCAAAAGCCTCAAAATGTATAATATTTAAATTATAATATATTTCTAGTTTGAATAGGTGAGAAATAGATAGATGAATTCCCCAGATGGGCAGGACGTCTGGTAATAACACTAATAGGTATCAATTATCTTAGTATTTAATCATTCAACGATATAAATTTTAGTAAATTATTTTTTTTTAATGAATAATAACTGAAACCGACGTGAAGTTAGATAAAATTAAAATGTATTACATAAATTCCAACTTGTCCCTGGCGTTATTTTAATGTATTATCACTATGATATGCGTTAGAATCTAACGATATATAAATATAACGATATGAATCGTTAGATATACACAAATGCAATATTTTAACCGTTATTCCAAAAACTATGTCATTTAGACATCTTATGAAATTGGCTACCTTTTAAAGTCAAAATAAATGTAAAGTTAAAAACCAAATGAATTGGTGAATTTTAAAAAATAAAGTTTTATCGCTGCGGGTTTCCGACTATAGTATTGCCAAATTGATTCTGTCAATTAAAAAGTCATACATAACATAATAGGTATATTAGTTATTAAATATTTATAAATAGGTTTTCAAAATTTATATTCTAATATTTATTATTTTATTTCCCGGAAAACTACATAGGTACACAATTCGGGAAATTTCACTATTTCATAGTATTTATGCTCCGGTTATCCATTAGCCGAAAATTATTTAACAATACGCAGAAAAGTATAATATACGAGTATTATATTATATTGGTATATCTTTAGGATACTTTTTTATAACAAATCTTAAAAAAAACAAGTGACAGAGTTTAGAGAATTACTGTGTGTGTAACTATTATGTAAGCAATGTATTAAAGTAAAGTAATGTAAATGAGTTTAGCATTTTTTTTCTACGGACATCTACGATGCTAATATAGTTATAAATTTCATATTTTACAATCATTCAGCAGAGTATCTAGTTTATATATTATTATTCATTTATTCTTTTGTATGATTTATTTTTCCGTTCGGTTTTTATTTAGAACCTTTGGTAGTTGATGTACATTTTTAATTTAAAAAAAAAAAAAATCTATTTGTATTATTTGTAAAAACAAGTTATTACAAAGTATTAAAGTAAGTTATTTTACTTGTGAAAAGTATTTTGGTTATTTTATAGCTAGGTATAGAACATTTAAAATAAAAACTCATTGATTTTTAATCATATATAATTATATAATATTACCTATAATAAATTGTTATTGAAAAGTAGTTTTTAAATCATCTTAAGTGTATTTTTTTTTAAACATGGTTATTATTATTTTTTATAGAAAACAATAAACATTCAAATTCTGTTATATTATACCTAAAACGGAAACATTTCCTTTGGTAGGCAAAAGTCTAACGTGATATAACTGATAAGTCACCAGCTCATTCAATTCAGATACAATATACAAAATACTACTTTTTTTACCCATCAAACTATGTAATTGAGATAATTGCAATTCAATATAAAATGAAATATATTATAATCACTTCTATCTGCCATATTGGCCCTTTTGTTCCATTTTCCTTTGAAGAATTTTTTTTTTAATTCGGAAAATGTTCTCTCGTTAACCTAGCGATCGTTAGATTTTATGTGCATGGTCAGTGGTTGAAAGGGGAAGAACTTTCAATTCATGTCCAATGACTCGGAATAATTATAGTCTATACAAAGTTGTTAAGAAGTGCCCATGTACTCGTTTTCTCAGTCAGTTTCATAATATTGATTTAATTTAAATAATTTTTCTAACAATTTTATTCTGTTACTATTTTTTATCACATTTAGTTTTCATATTTAAGTTAATTTATATATTTTTAAAAATTGAATTCTAAATATTATTTAAAAAATAATATAATATTTATTTATTCACATATTCTTAAAATCAATATATTTTATAACTAAAAATATAGCGTGTAAATTGATAGCTAAAATAACATTTTTTTTTTTTTTTTTTTTTTTTTTTTTTTTAATCAATGAAAGTTTAAAACAAGATTTTAATATTTAATATAATTCGTGAAACTAACTTTTTATCTTTTATCACCTCACTATTTTAAACTAAATATTCGATGTCATTACGAGAAAGTTGATTTAACTAATTGCTGAAAATTCTCAGTACTTACTACCTCTAAAAATATGATTGATTAAATTAAATCTACTATATTTTCAAAAAATAACGTATTATAATAAATAAATTACATTTTGTTTTAAAGTCTCTTGTTCATGATGTATGACTTTTTTACAAAACATTATTATACACGATATAATATTATTTTAATCACTGTCATTGCATTTCGAGATTTTCGGCTAAACTTTGAATGATGATATAATATATACTGTATACACCTCGATCGTACGTCATACTCATTTTTGATATTTTGTCATCCAAAAGCGACGTATTTCTACCGCGTTCACACAGTGGAGGACCGAGACAATCTTCTAGGATTTTGATCTGCAGAGTTTGGTCTGACCTACTCGTTGATTACCATGACACTGTTTAGCACGATCGCTCTGATGTCAAAAAATCACGTTCAAGTGTATGTTTTATCATCACACAATATGTCTACGAGAAAGGGAAGGCTTTCTCCGTGTCGTCTATTTTTGAAAATGATGGCCATTATGGCCTGAACACAGACTACCGCTGTCTCATTGAAGGTTAATAGAAAAAGAGAATATCATTGTATTACAGGGCTGTGCAGACGATGTTATCAAACATCGATAATAATTTGTGACGGAAAAATAAAAAAATTAAAAATGATCTGGAGAGATCTCGTGGTCCGTTTAGGAATTTTTGAGATTTGAAGGGCAGGGGAAAGATTTTATTGACTGAAGCGATGCTAAAATATTCCGAATAGACCAAGTGCTACTAAATCGATTGATCAAAGACTACAGTGGCTAGGCGAAGTTGTATAATACTGCGAAACAACTCGTTTTCCTAACAAACACAATCGTATGACAATATTAAATTGTATTCGTATAATAATATATAAATATTAACTCATGCTGTTAAATAAACAATTTTCATTCGTGTTTTCGCTAAATTATTTATTTTTAAATAAACAGTATAGTGATCGATAAAATTAGACAGCAAAGGCGTATATGTGAAAAAAACGATCGCGATGACTGTTTCATGTTTCGTATAATATGGCAATTACCGTAAACAATGTGGTCTGTCATGCTTACCACAATCCGATTGCGAGGGTGTCTTAATTGAATAGATTTGTTAACAACTTTTTGAATGAGTCTCCGTTCACAAGTTCTACAATGAGATTTCATATATTCTATAAATTATTAGTTCACTGTACCTCATAACCATGAATTAGTTAATTAAAACACTATACCTATTTATCGATTTTATAAATTCATACATTCACAAAAAAAAGTACCTTAACGTATTATATTAGTTAAAAACAGACTAATATGAGTAAATTTAAACATTTTATCAAATCGAAAAAGTCAACAAGTCGTAGGTTTAAGTATAGAGATCATGTACATTATTGATCTGATTTGTTATTATTTTAGTGTGACATATTATTGTAGCATTATGTTATTAATGAGTAGAATGTGAACTTGGTGGGCTGATAGTAAAGTGCGACCTGAATATTATAGGACGCGATAGTATTCAGATAACACTATAATAACAGTCAACAGAGCACTTATGCTACCTAGTTAAATTTAATATAAACTATTTTATACTTCATTCGTTATTGGTTGTTGTTGTAAAGTTAAAATTTGTGCTACGTGAAAAACGAGAATAAAATACTGACACCTAATGTAAAATTGATCGTACAATGGATATTGTAGTCTTTTATATTAGTCTTTGTTAGAAAGAATTACACTCTGTCATTCGAAATGGTCGGTCGTCGTCGTTACGGACTTGGTTTTTCGTAGGACGTCACCGAGGCAAGTCACGGCCATTTTCTTCATACGTACAGCTGCCTTAGCCCTCAGTCCCACCTCTCCTGTGTTAAGGTAAGGTAGGAAGGCGGACAGAGTTACGCTGTTTTTTCTTAAAGTGTTGATAGGAACGACCGACGGTGGTATACACGCAGTGTTTGTACTTTTAACTACTGAGGAACGCATAAATAGAGTAGCGCCGAACGAGCGTCGAGCATATTACCTTTTTCAATTTAGAGTTTGTATTTCTATACTATTTTACAAGGTTTACACATAAATAAAATATTTTTCGTAACATTTTAATAAATAATGAAATATTATAAATTCATAATTTTATTAGAATAAAATTTAATGTTTTCCATTATAACAAGTTCTAATTATTCAATTTAATATACCTATTATGTTAACCTGATCCGACTTGTTTTTAATCATACAAAAAACTAGCTGTCACCCCCCGTGATCCTCCCCCGTGAACAGTTGTTTGCAAATTGTTAGGCTGTTTCTTTGTCTTATAGTTATTTCGACCATAAAATGATATATAAAGTGTAAAACATACCTTACATCTACGCAAAATAATAATAATTTAAGATGTTTATAAATTCTCATAAATATACTTATATAGATAAAAAAAAAAAATTCAATTTTTCCTCACATTAATATCATAATTATTCTTACACCCTATTGGTTATTACTTTTATTGGATGCATTTTAAACTATATTAACTACTCAAGTCTCAAAATTAAGTGCGTCAATCGTAGTTAGAACACGGTGATCTATACCTCAAACTCCGCAGGACCGTTCAAAGCACCTAACAGTTGTTACATATCAGATGTCATATACGTCGACAATAATAGGTAATTGATCCATCCGTCGATTCTGATACACATTCTGAGGTGAGTCGTAGGGGGTTGTTTAACTATACTCTATAAACAATTATTTTGCTATATTATAATATAATATAATATAATAAGTACATAATGTACGTCGAAATTCAAATTTTCAAGACACACAACTTATTTTGTGAAATTTATTATGTTCCCTTTTCGAAATAAATGAAATAAATATACACATTCGTGTTACTATTTTTGCATAGGTAATAGTATACAATGTGAGAAGTAATTAAATCCACATTTTGAGAGTAATACGCTATAAAACAAAAATATTCAAAATGGATTCAACGGTTTAACGTGTAATGTTATGAGTGGGACTCTATTATTCAGTTATATCAGTGTTATTTGCATTAATATCCATTAACTTTTACACTATATTATATAAAATAATAAAATAAAATACAAAAATAAATGATATAGGTACCTGGTACACACACTGCCCGTTTGTTTGAAAATTGACTGGCAGTGTTTGGTTTAAACGGCAAAGATACCATAGTGAAATTATAAATATATACCAACATCATAATAATGCCATTGCATTATTTCACACGACAGATTCAATTTCACAACGACATTATTATTATTGTTATCGTACGATGATGATATTACACTCTGTATATGAATTGTGTACAAAGTAAAAGTCCTCTGTATATATAATAATTAAAATAATATATGTATATGGGTAAAATACAACTAAAAACGCAGTGAGTGTAATGCTATTTCCTGGGTATAATACGCAGTACTAAAAACGATATTTAAATTAAGTTTTTGTACATGGTGAAAACACAATACAAAAAACACTCAAAAACGATTCAAAATTAATGTCGCGATTTACATACTCATTTCAAAACGGGTCAAATTAAAAATTTACATTTTTCACGGGGCGGCGAAACCCGCTAGAAGCGACAAATCGCCCACTGTCTGATTTCGTAATGCGTTTAATATGCGTATTAAAATGATAACCATATCACACAATTATACTTCTATTGTTCAGCTCTACTGTAACCAATGGCTATTAAACGTTTCAAATGTATTTATGATGGAGGCCGCCCTTGTTCTCAGATCTTAAATTCATCTGTTAGTGCGCATACCTTACCACTAACTTACCTAGTCCACTCTATTACTTTATATTATACACTTATTCATCTTGATAGAACTTGTAGCTTTGTTCAACTTGTTTAAATTATCACCCCATATTATCATTTAATCATCATTGAATTCTGAAACATCATAACAATGGACGGAAAATACTACTGATTATTGTACATTCTTAAATTTTTGAGATACCCGTTATAAATTTTTACATTTTATCAAATTTTCCTTTCCTAGGACTAATACACAAAATTGAATTTTAATAGAAAAAAATGAAGTCATTGAGTACCATAATATTAGTATACTACATAGTTACAATAAAAATTAATAAGTATAATAATAATAAGTTGTTTTAACTTACTCTAAAAGTTTTTTTTTATAACAATCACCTTATACATTATTATTTTTATGGTATGATTTAAAAAATATACACCTATTGTATCTATATAAAATTACATTTTTTTACACTAGTATATCATTCTTTATTGCTACTTTTTAACACTTAATTTATTTTTTAAGTTTTAAAAAAAATAAACTCCCATCTATCATAACTCTCTTCAACACATAAATATCTTACTGGGTTCAGGCAATATAATATATAATGATTATTATCGTAACTGTTAAAATAAATACAAAAACTAGTATTATTGGTAAATATAATGCTTTAATATCGTACAAATATATATTATTGAAGAATCATATCTAATATATTGTAATAAGTTTATTAAAAAATATTTTTATGGTAAACAATCTACCAGTTCTTGCATTCCTTGTATCTTTTAACACATAATATAGTAGTGTATTTCATTTTATTTACAACAAAACCAACCACTATAGCTACCTAACTATACCCGCTTAGATGTCAGAACACATTAAGTCAATTTCAGAGGGGTGACGATCTCCTACGTTACCCTTTAGTTTAAGCCACCCTCTCACTTAAACTTAAATATATATTTACTAATAGGTACTCACTCTACCATAATAACTCTTCGTGTATTTGGTATCTTATATGATTCATAATGTGGAGGTAACGGTTAAATGGTGTACCTATTCTAGAAAAAAAATTTTACAAATTTTCATTCGATAAATAAATTATAAGTTAATGTATTTGAGCATGAAAAAAAAAATTAAATATTGTATTTATTTATTACCGTGCATTTCATATCACATCATATAATATAAAAACATATTATACATAACCATAAATACATATAGGTTTCATCATTTATACCGAGAAAATTTATACAGACAACTAATATTTTTTCCATATTTTAATCGTTATATATTGACTATATTGTATATTCAAACACGATTGTGTCAGAGCTAGTTCAAATCCAAAAATGTCGATGTACATAAAATAATATACATGATAATATTATCATGTATAATATATTATATTCTGAAATTTACGAGTGGGAAAAATTTATGTGAGTATAATATCTGTTCGGTAGAAAAATACACGCGTATTACACGATGCATAGTATAATATATGAACTATGGTCGACTTATTTCATATTTCAATACGTTCTGGATAATTTTCCTATCTATGAAAACATAGAAAACTATCGTCCGTACTACAATTGAAGAATTTAAGGACAGGTTATAGGAACATTAATAATCGACAAGCTAATGGAAACTGCATGACGTGTTATAATAAAATATAACTTTCAACAAGAAAATACAAGTTTATGTAAATAAAAGTACAAAAATGAATAAAATGTACCAAATATACTAAAAAATGATCGTAAAGCATAAATCTCATAAAAAAAAAAATACAAAATAAAAATTGTACCATTAAATTCTATACTTCATAAATCAAATTTCTGTATAGACAAGACTTGAATGTCAGCATTAAAAAAAAAAGACGCAAATGCATCAAGTTATGGGACCTAGTAATTACATAAATTTGAATTCCGAGTAATTTTATAACCACATGAGCTTGAAAAGTAAAATTATTGCAATAAACCTATCATATAAATTGCTGTAGTTTATTAATCCTTTCACTAATTGTTTTCCTTCAACAGTTTATTTTTCCTATAAAAATAAAAACCCTAATGTTTTGAATATGTTAGTTTTAAATAATTAGATAATAAAGTTAAATATTATTTATAATGGGATGGTCTATCAAAATGTAAAATTCTTCAAACAATAACAATGTAACTTTAAATCATAACGATAAGAAATTATAGTTATCTAGGTACATAGTCTGGTACTTACACATAGAATTTCATGGCTTTTAAACGGTAAATAATATAAATTCCGATTCCCTGTTCTATATTATAATATAATTATTTGATTCTGAACGAAGTGAAGAATGTATTTTTTAAGTTATCATCTATCTTATACAACTTTAACAAAGTTTTTAGAAAGATACAATAATAAAATTGTTTGAATATTATAATGTAAAGAAAGATCATTAAAATCGCTTCATAATACTTTTTTTTTCATTTCACCTAGCTTATAATATTTATTTAATAATTATTAATTACTAATCATTGTAGTAATAGATATAAATCAAACCTTACTATGGTAATACACATATTATATTATTGTAAAATAAAGGTATGCATTTATAAATGGATTATTTTATTTTAGTAATTATTATTGTTGTTCTATATTAATAAAATATTATAATATAGATTGAATAAGTATATGACTGCTTATATATATTTGAGCATTTTAACTGTAATTCTATAAACAGTAAAATCGTTTCAAAATAAAAGTTTTGTAATATAGCGTCAACTGCCAAAAAGGAACAAACAATATTTCAAGAACACCTCTCAAAGGTTGAAATATGCTAATTGGCTAATGATAATGTATTACGTCATAAAAACATTTTATTTTATTACTATGGGTCATAATAACTTAAGTAAAACGTGTAACATAAATTTTCACAAATGACGAACTGAAATGTAATAAATCAAAAGATATTTAACTATAGTAATAACACACAATTGTAAACAACAAAATTGTCATAAATTATAATATAGTGTAGTAAATATTCTAACATTTCTTGCTTATTATTGCTGTATATAATAGTTTAAAATATAGCTTTTTTAACAGTTTTAAAAATGAACCTAGATCAGATGAAAATTTAAAACACAACACTAATTTAGTAAATGCAGAGTTGAGTGAAAATCATATAAATCCTGTTCAAATATAGAGGTAAATACTAAACAATTTTACATAATAACCTTCAATTTTAATCAAGTATTTTTAATAAAACATTCCATTTAATATTTTTGAAAAATTTGAAATTTTATAATATAAAATCAAGCCAAGAATATACATAAATCTTTTTTTTTTTATAAAGGAACACATTTTTAAATTTTTAAACCAAATTTTTTAAATAGACAATTTAATAACAAACAATCAATTCCGCCATCTGCAAATATTTATCTATAGTAATTTATTTATTTTATTAAAAAATGCATTTAAATTTTACTTAATTATGTAATTAATATTTTTGTAAATAATAACTCAAGATACCTCATGTTATACTTACAAAAATACTTACATATTATAAAGAAAATCTACATAGTACATACCTATAAAACAGATGATATACATATGGCTATACGAGTAAATTATTAATAAAACTAACCTGATATTAGTGAAAGATAAAATGTTGTTGTTGTTAGTCGTTTTACACGTTGTTCTTTACTTTCAATTATCATCAATTAACGATAACAGGTCAATATTTTAAATAAGATTATAAAACGATATTTTTTTTATTGATATTTCAAATAAAACTATATATCTATATTATAGCACAAAACAAAATTCAAACTATAATAATTTTTGTTCGAGAACAACATTAATTAATTTTCCCCAGTTCAAAATCGATAAGTTAGATTTTTAGACTACTTGACTGGCGGAATTAATGCTGTCGGTATTCTTTATCCTAATATAAAAAAGGTATAGTGGTATCGATAAAACACCAATATAATGATAATATGTTAAAGATTGAAAATATAAAATGTACTACTTTTATGGGAAATTTGATTACAAATTAGATAGGTAGGTATTATTATTTTTTCCATTTTCTTACTAAATGTTTGAATCTGATTAGGATTTGGTCTTTCTTATCTTGTTTCCTATACTATTCATCAGTATATTATACTGTACCTATTATTTATTAGTTCACTTACATTATACAGGAGATTTTGTTTAAAACAACCCATACCTATTTTTATGCTTTTAAAATTGTATTATAATTTTTTTTTTTTTAATGTTGATACAAATTTTTATTTGAACGAATAACAGTTCAAACGTATAACTAATAAGCAAGGCTCGAATTTTGCAGCAAATTATAAAAATAAACACTTGTTTATGAAAAATTCTCATATGCGTTTTCACGCTCGAATCGCCTAATAAAAAAAAAGTGGTGTGACACATCGATTTGTATGAGAACACTGCAAGGTTAACAGTGGTGAAGATTAATTGTTGTCATTTAATTGCATGCTTAATTAACTCGTAGTTTTAAATTGTAAAATAATTAAATTAAATAATACTTTATTTTGAAAATCAATTTATATTTACAAAAGTTGTTCAATGTGACCCCCGTTAACTTCGAT